>CM021103.1:328050747-328259149 GCA_007115665.2 Sequoiadendron giganteum | reverse complement strand
GTCTAAAGAATGCAGGAGCCACTTATCAAAGAGCAATGACGACAATCTTCCATGATATGATGCACACTTTCATGGAGGATTATGTAGATGACATCTTGGAAAAATCTACTACAAGGGAAGGACATCTACATATCCTAGACAAAATCTTCATGTGGATGTAGAAATTCAATGTTAGGTTAAACCCTAAGAAGTGTGTCTTCGGGGTTACATCAGCTAAACTACTAGGATACATTGTTTTAGAAAAGGGCATTGAGGTGGATCCAGAAAAAGTCAAAGCAATTATGGAGATGCCACCTCCTAAAAACATCAGCCAGCTTAGATCACTACAAGGACGTCTTCAATCAATCAGAAGATTCATCTCCTAGCTGGCAGACAAATGTCATCATTTTAATCATCTACTGCATAAGAACATTGTTTTCAAGTGGGATGAGAGGTGTGAAGCAACATTCGATCAAATCAAGCAATATCTGATATCACCACCTATTCTCATGTCACCAACAGAAGGAAGGCCTCTCATTTTGTACATTGCCATGACATATATCTCATTGGGGGGCACTTTTAGCACAAGAAGATAATGAATGGAAAGAACGCGCCATTTACTACATCAGTAGAACCTTAAATGGCTATGAAATAAACTATACATTCATAGAAAAGTCTTGATTAGCAGTGGTGTTTGCTACTCAATAGTTGAAACACTACATGATGGCTCATACAATCAGGTTAATTGCAAAGATCGACCCTTTAAAGTATCTACTAAGTAAAGTTGCCTTAACAGGTAGATTGGCAAAATGGGTTATGCTCCTAAGTGAATTCGACATTCAATATGTCGAGAGAAAGAAATCAAGGGACAAGCAATCACTGAACAACTAGCTAACGCTCCTCTACCAGATGATCACCCAATGAGAATGGAATTTCTAGATGCGGACATAATGACAGCAATGCCCAAACAATGGATACTATATTTTGATGGATCGTATACACAATGAGGATCAAGAGCAGGGATTTTGTTCATCTCCCCCCAAGGACACACAATTTCAAAATCATATAGACTCATGTTTCAGTGTACAAACAATGTGGCCGAGTATGAAGCATTGATTATTGGCGTCAAAATAGCAATTTGCTGGAAAATCACAGATTTACAGGTATATGGGGACTCTCAATTGGTTATTTATCAAGTAAATGATGAATATCAAACAAAGGATGAAAAATTGATGCCTTATAAGCAACAAATAGATAATCTAAAATAGTCCTTTGTTAGTATCAAGTTTGATCAGATTCCAAGAGCGGAGAACAAAGCTGCAGACGCTATGGCTACAATAGCTTCATTATTACAATTGCCTGAGAAGCGTGTTTGTTACGAGTTTATAGTAGAACAAGTATTGTGTCCTTCCCATTATCAATCAAAATCTGCTACCATATGCCATATAGAAACCATTGAACCATCCATCTACGAAAAAACCTATGCTTACCTGAAAGATGATATTCTTCCTCCGTATCTTTCCAGGAACCAAAAACGGAACTTTATCCGCCAATCCGCCTGACATACATTAATCACAGATGTCCTTTATCGTCGAGGTCTTGATGGTACCTTACTTCGATGCCTAGAACGCAATGAATCTGAAATGACCCTATGGGAATTTCATGAGGGTATTTGTGGTACTCACTCGAGTGGAATGAATCTAGCTAAGAAACTCCTCCTTTTAGGTTATTATTGGCCGTGCATGGAAAAAGAATCATATCAATTTGTCAAGAAATGTCACCAATGTCAGGTTCACAGCAATCTAGTTCACGCACCAGCACAAGAGCTGCATCCCTTCACATCGACATGGCCTTTTTGTCAATGGGGCCTAGATCTAGTAGGGAAAATCAATCCATCTTCATCTAATGGACACAAGTTCATTATAATAGCTATAGAATATTTCACGAAATGGATTGAAGCAGTACCTCTTACTACCATCACTGGGAAACAAATTTCCTCTTTCATCTTGAACTACATAATATGTCGGTATGGTATCCCTCAATCCATTATCACTGATAATGGATGACCTTTCAAGAATCAAGATGTCCAAGAGCTATGTGATAAGTTCCACATCCAACATCATTTTTCAACACCATACTATCCTCAAGGGAATGGCCAAGTAGAGGCCTCAAACAAAACCATACTCAAAATTCTCAAAAAGACGGTTAACAATGTTGGACGTGATTGGCATGTTCAACTCAACCCTGCACTATGGGCCTATAGAACAAGCATCAGAACACCAATGGGAGCTAGACCATTTGCTTTGGTATATGGATCAGAAGCCATATTGCCCATTGAAGTTGAAATTCCATCCTTTCGTGTATCACTCAGAGGTATCATTTCAGATGAAGAATACAGGGTATCTAGACTATAGGAACTGGAATTGTAGGACGAGTGTCGTCAACAAGCTGTTAATCATCTAACACCTTATCAACAAAGGATGTCAAGAAGTTACAATCACAGGGTAAAACCGAGGGTCTTTCAAGTTGGTGACTTAGTACTAAAGGAAAACCCTAGGAATCAGCAAAATAGAGAAAAGAAAGGAAAATTTGAGCCTAACTGGCTTGGTCCATTTGTCATCATATCAGTGTATGGATCAGGAGCATATCAGTTATCAACGTCAGAAGGGGATCTGTTTGATGAACCTATCAACAATATTCATCTCAAAAAATTCTATGCTTAAAATCTCCTAGTGCACAGGGAAAAATTCTAATAATTGTTTCCTTGGTGAAAACCTGGCGAACAGGCATCTTGGCAAACACAAAAATAAAATAAAAAAAATAAAAAATAAAAAAAGAAAGAAAAAAACAAAAAAATGAGAAAGTACAAAAGCACAACGGGTGTAATCAAAGCATGTGGTGAAAACCCGGAAACAGGTGTTGTATGTGATTCTAAGATCAAATTTCCCATCTATCTGGATATATATTAGGATCATTAGTCTGGCAGTTAGTATCATTTCATATCATATCATTCATCTGGCCATCTTTGTATCCATATTAAAATCATTTCTGCATAGTCAACATATCACTCCATGGCTTGGGGGCAACATCTGGATAACATTAGGGACAATACAAATGTATCCATTTCACCAATCTGGGAACAACATGGCGGAATGGCAGAAAACCAAAAACAAAATCAAAGCACAATATCAATCATCATTAGAAAGGCATCAACCGTCCATATCGCATCGAAAATCCAAAAAACATGTCGAAAAGGAAAGTCTGAAAAAGCAACATCCAAAAACATAGGTCTGTGTCAGTCGAACTACGTGGTCTCTGCATGTGTAATGCAGGCAAGGCTAATCTTTGATCAGCCCCCGAGGCCCCTAAGATAGGTTAGTAGGTTAGGTCTTTAGTCCAAAATCTCAAAAATTCAAAAACATGTCAAAATCAAGATGGATGATCTAAAATCTGAATAATGAATGGAACACTCTAAGTAAACAATGGATATTTTGTCCTTTTTGATTATCATTTCTTTGGAGTAACTCAATGATGTATTGAACTAGAGGAACAAGGAAAAAGAATGATATTTTTATTGTCTGCTGTATGTACAATAATCATATAAATGTGTGAATTATCGGGGGATGTGCTATGCAAATGTATCACCGATGACATTTAGAATTCACACACTCAAATGATAATCTCTGCCTATTTACACAATGAATGCTTAGGTCATTGCGGTTCAATTATACCTAGATGCTTGTGTTCGATTGCAATATCAAAAATCATGAAAGTAATACTCAGGTCGTCATTGGATTAACACAACCATTGACGCTTGTATTCACTTTCAACATTCAATAAAGCTCTATGATGATACCAAGCGCAAAAAGACTATTAAAATGACATCTATTTTGCATATCATTACATGATTAAATTAGATTGCATTCATCATCATTCATTATCTGCAGAATATTTGTTGCATAAAGGATTCCGATCAATGATTATCTAATCTACAAATAAGACTGAGTATACTTGACATAAAATCCAAAAATCATCAAAAACATGTAAAAGCCACCATTACATCATTTAGTATCATCATTTCATCATTCATACATACATCAAATAAACTATGAATTAAATTGTACCATAAGTACATCTTGTTTCATTTTACCATAACATCATTCATTACATTATCATCTACCAAACATCATATGCATACATCATTTACCATCCATACATTTAATAAATGAAATCACATCATCAAAGATCATTCATCATAAAATCATTCCATAAAATAAAAAAAGCATTTATCCAACCATCCATTCATATTATCGCATCACATCATTTATCCACATATCATAGTCTACATTTATCATGGCATAATTGCATTCAAATAAAATCATTCATATACATCATCACATTTAGATTTAAATCATCACAAAATCACATAATAAAAGCATCCATCACATAGAAATCATAAAGCCATCATCATATCACATCAACTGCATCTCATATATATATCACAAATGTCAAGTATACAATGAAAGTCTAGTCTATAAAATACATCATCAAAATAAGCTACATCGTAGTATACATCATAGAAGATCACAAGGGCATCTACGACCTGCTACTACCAGAGTGAGTAGGCCCAACAGGACCTGTACCACCACCACCCCAAGAAGGACCCGGATCTTTGGAATCTCTGCGTGGAGGCTATGTCACCCTCTCACTAACTATCCGTGTATGAGTCCGCCTAGATCTCAATGGGGCATAACTGTCTCGATGCTCGAAAGGTATTGCATCATGATATTAGCCTTGGTAGAACTCTACCTCTTGGCCAACTTGCAAAACATCTCTCATATAATCACCAATGGAGGTGCCATCGACCAATCTCTGAAGAGTATCTGCTGTCTCCCGTGCCCTCTCGGCAATCTGCCGAGCACTGTCTCACTCAACTGTCAGGGTATCAACCTATGTATGCATGGCGGATAATTGCCCCTGTACCTGTGCTAAGGCCTGTGCATGAACCTACACCTGGGCCTGCATCTGCATCTGAGTCTGCATGAGCATACCCTGAGCCTGTACCAACTGCCCTTGCAAAGTCTAGACCTATGCCTAAAGCCCAACTATCTGTCTCTGCTATCCGACTACTGGCACTGTCACTACTTGCCTCTTGCGAGGCTTGCTAGAAGAAGGAGCACTGCTGATGCCTGGCCTTGCCCCTCTATCTCCTCCACTGCCGTCGTCACTATCACTACTACTGCTGCCACCACTACTACTCTCTGAGCTACGGCTGGATGAGGAATCCTCTCCACCCCCACTATCAGTAGAACCCTCGACCACATCCTCCTCTACAGGTAAAGGTGCTGGCTCATCAGGAATAGTAATGCAAGGATGGGGGACCAAGGCCAAGAAGGCTACGTACTCCTCTGTCACAGCTGCCTCAAAGATAGCTCTCTGCATGTCCCA
This sequence comes from Sequoiadendron giganteum, assembly GCA_007115665.2. Taxonomy (NCBI): domain Eukaryota; kingdom Viridiplantae; phylum Streptophyta; class Pinopsida; order Cupressales; family Cupressaceae; genus Sequoiadendron; species Sequoiadendron giganteum. The sequence continues at coordinate 328,253,722 of CM021103.1, read as the reverse complement.
AGGAGATGCCTGTAATGCTCTGTAACCCTCTACAAGAACATCATATGACAGTGTAGGACCTCAATCAGGAATATCCATTCATCGTCATGCATAGTGGGCTACTCCCTGTGGCATGCACTAAACAATGCCATACTAACTGTATACCCGACAGAGCAAGAATCTCTCAAGAACAAATGGTTTCCAGCCGATGAGGTACATAGAATCACACAAAAACCCCAACACTACAGCATCCTCATCCCACTCCTCGCAGTCAAGGTATGGACGCCAGATAACTGTCTTAATGTTATCAAACACTCATCTCCAATGCTCTAACTTGCCCATCCGGGTCTACGTGAATCGACCACTGTATAAAAAAAAATATGGTTTGTTGGCTGGTCTATCTGCAACTAGAAACGACCAACAAATAGCAAAATGCTCCCAAGCCCACACCTGTAACAATGTCATCCCTGCAGATAGACTACATGCATCTAAGTACACCACCGAATGTAGATCATGATAAAGATGCGCTAACATGCACATCCCCCACACATATCTGGTACCATGTACCATCATGCTCTCAAGCGTCCTACCCCAGCCAATGAGGAATCCCTTTGACCTGCGATTAGGGCAAAGGAATCCTCCAATGAATCCAGCTAACACTGCTGGTAGTGTCGCATAGGAATTTGCAATCCTCCACCATCGAACGCTCAGACCCTCTATCGCTTGATCTTGAAAGACTCTATGGAGAACATCTCTGCTACTGGTCCCATGAGAATCATAAGTAACAATCTCCCCCATGAATGAAATGTGCAATATACGCAACACATCCTCTAGTGTGACTGTCATCTCACCGGTGGGTAGGTGAAAGGTGTTGTAGTCGCTATGCCACCTCTCAGCCAACGCGGTCAACAAACCTCGATTAATCCTAATCTGGGGCATATCAAGCAAACTTGTAAGGCCACAATGGCTTATCACCTGAAGCTCATCTGGTGTCAAGTGTGGTATCAAATCTGTCATCTGAGGAAACCTCTCTCACATGTGGAGAGTACCCAAATCCTCCTATCAGCATAATGAAAAAATCTACAATCAGTGAACTATGTCAAGGAATCAAAGGTCATTCTGCTATCAGTCTGTTTCAAAAGCTTTGGTATGAATTTTTGATCAAAATTCATTAGCAAACATCAAACCTCACCTATCATGAGGTTCTCAAATCATCAACAAACCTCACCTATCATGAGGTTCATCAAAACATTATCTAGATCTCGCCTATCATGAGATTTATCAGATATTGAATCATTTCCTCGCCTGTCATGAGGATCATCAATAAATGGGATTTCTTCTCGCCTATCATGAGAGTTCATCTTATTTAAATCATCAAATCTACAATCAAGTATGTGGATTGTCAAATCATACTAATCAGAAGAATGGACATGATCAGAATTGACAAAAATCAAGGTTCACTAAGTCAAAATTTTCAATTCTGACATGGAAGCGCTAAAACAGGCTTTCAAAGTGCTACTTTATCATCCAAAAGTGCTAAATCAGGGACCCAAAGCGCTAAAACCTTGTAAGCGTTATTTCAACACCCAGAAGTGCTAAAATAAGCTTCCGAAGCGCTAAAAGTCCCGAAGCATTACTTTTCCACATCAAAGTGCTATAACAGTCCATCAAAGTGTCGCTTTACCAGAAGCGCTAGAACAGACCTTGAAAGCATTAATCCACCAAATCAAAGCGCTAAAATCCGGCTTCAAAACGCTAATTCTTGACTCCTAAGCGCTAAATCACTAAAAGCGCTACTTTACATACTAGAAGCGCTAGAGTTTTAAATGCAAGCGCTAAAACTCAAAGCACTAAAATACCTACTGGAAGCGCTACATCAGAATGTAAGTGCTACAACGTAGCTTGAAAGCGCTAAAACTGACCTAGACACACCTAGAGGCTAAAAAGCATAAAAAATAGAAATGCACAAATTACGAGGAGGTCGAGGGGTACATACCGGAGGTCCATACGTAGGCGGCTGTCGGTGACGTCGAACATGCTCGAATAAGTGAGTTTGGTAGGGGATAGGCATTTTGCTCCAGCTGGCAGAAAAGTCTTTATCACTAGGATTTTTGAACTCAAAAAGCAAATATGACTTTGAAAATGACCTTTTGCATTATTTATAAATTTTGAAAAGGTATTTTTGGTGGATTTTATTACATTTTGATTAATTTTATCCATGAAATTATTTAAAACTCACATGAGGGCTCTTTTCTTCATCATTTGTTGGGGGATAAATTAATTTATTATTAAAACATCATCAAATTATTTAAATAATTCTAAAAATCATGACGTCATTAATTTATCTCCCGAGGGGGCATATTGTCATCAAATCATCTAAAAATCATGTCTGAGGCACACATAATTATTTTATTATCATCAATCATGTCTGGGGCACACGAAAATATTTATTTATCATTGATCTTGGCAGTAGCAGCAAAATTTTCTTCAAAGGAACGTGTAAACACATCACTTCGAAGAGGGGCAAAATGTATACACCTAAAATTGGGCTGGAGCATCCGATTAATTAAATACGAATTATTTAATTAATTATCCTAATTTCCTCTACTATTGAATAAATAAAAATATTTATTTAATATAGTTCACATTCACATTCTTCATAATTTCTTCTAAATCTCGTCTTAATTAAATAAACAAAATTAAATACTTTGTTCGACTTAATTATCACATCCCTATTTCAATCTATCACATCGTTTCTAAATTAATTAAATAAAGACAAAACACTTTATTAATTAATTTCCATATTCTTCTATCTAATTTAATAAACAACTATCCTATAGTTAGTTTTATTAAATTATTTATCTTTCTTTTGCTAATTTAAATAAATCAAAATATTTGAATTGTTGCACAAGGAATATTCGAATCTATATTCTCTCAAAAATGAATTAGATTTCCTATGTCTAAATTAATTGATTGAAACTTCATGGGATGTTTTTGGGACAAATTAGAGACAAATTTGGAATTTAATCTCTCAATCCTCTTCCATCAATCCTTCCTCTTCTCCTTGCCTGGTATTTTCATGGGTAGAGACAATCTCCATCTTTCTCTCAATCTCCTCCATCTCTCACCATTCAATTCTCCAGATTGAATCCAAGCCTCTCAAAGCTTTCCTTGTGCATTTCTACAGCCATAAACTCTATAAATACAACCTCATTCAACCAAGAAAAGGATCCAAATAATCAAGCTTTTGTACTCTTACTCTGTAGGAATCCAGACATCAAGCATCAAGCATTCACAAATCAAGCTTCAACCATGGCTACCTCTTGTAGCTACAATTATCTATTTCATGTCTATGTCATGCTAGTTTAATTGATTAATCATTTAGCATTACATTTATCATCATCTCGTTTTTCAGATAGTAATTTTAATAGTCTTATTTGCTTACACAATCTAAGAGCAATTTAGATTTAATAAATCTTTGGAGATAGAGAGCAATAGGACGCTTTCATTTGATTATTTTGTTGAATTGATTCAATTTGTTTAATATTTGATATAATGTCGTATTAAGAAGTGTTTTAAGTCTTATTCACATATTCACACTTATAGTTCATAGTATGGCTATCCGTTCAGTGTGGCAAATAGATATACTCCCTCGAGAGACCTCCCAATCTTTAGAACAAAGGTTTTGGGGATGGTTATCCTGTGCACTACTGTCAAGTTGGATTTTCATCAACAACTTGCTTTTGATTAAAGTGGGTTGGAAACCTTGGCTTTAGGTGTTCCCACTTAGGTCGTTCCTCTTGGGTGAGTACTTTTTGCCACAAGAGCAGGCCTTCTAAAGGATCACCCAGTTAAGGGGAGAGCATAAACCTATTACCCACAATCACAACAAACAATAATGGTTCAATTTTAAATCCCCAAATTGAAAAATTCTCTATTCTAAGTGAAGAGGTGACTATCCTAGGATTGGTTCATTTTGTTAAAAATAACATTTTGAAAATCCTGTCAGCGGATTGCATCAGAATCATAATTTTAAATTTTTACAACTGTATGCCCCAAAACAGGTCATGTATGCGTTGAAAGAACTCCCAGGGATGCACCGAAACATAGTGTCTATGCATTGGAACATGTCATGTATGCGCCGAAAGATCTCATGAATGTGCCGAAACAGTCCTCATATGTGCCGAACCGAGAGTCGTATGCACCAAAATGCGATTTTTGTCCGTCACCTGCCAGAAAAATCTGCAAAAAGAAAAAATTAAATGTGGGGCTAGGCCCCATGGTGGGCACCAGAAATGTATACGTTAGAATATGTAAATCAAATTGAATCTAAACTAATACACCAATGAAACATTAGATTGAAGAAATTAAATTAAAGAAAGTAAATGCGAACTCTAAACCATAGTTTCCTCAAATTCGTCCCATTGTCCTCTATCTCCAAAGATTCATTTCAAGATGCTTGCTCTTAGTTGTTTAAAACAACAGCTTGTAGAATGATAGCTTGAGAGAATGAGATTAATAAAAATGCATATGCATTGCTACAAGATTAAACTATGAAAATTGAAATGCTATGAATGCTAAGATGCGACTATAGTAACTACGCATGAAAATCTGAGATTCGAGGTCCTTTTCCACTCATAAGAGGGTTGTATTTATAGATTTTTGAAGGTAGGAATTCAATTGGCCAAGATCGACGGTTGAGTTCAAACCTGTTAAAATGAACGGCGAGAGATTGAGAATTCGAAAAGAAGATGGAATTTTAAGAGATGGATGGAGAAATGAAGAGACAATTTGAAAGGTGTCTCTCATAATTAAATAAATAAATATTCAATTATGTGTGAGAAATGAAAAGGTTTTAATTAAATATTAAAAATATTTAATTATGTGAGAAAAGAAAAAGATTTTAATCAAATATTGAAAATATTTAACTATGTGAGAAGAGTGGGAAATTTAGAAAATGCTTTAATTAAATATTGAAAATATTTAATTAAATATGGACTGAAAAATATCATTTAAATTTAGAATTTAAACTTGTGATAATTAATGTAAATAAATTGTAAAATCTATTTAATTAATTAAGAGGAAGGTAACATTAATTAAATAAAATTATTTATTTAATTAAATTAGAAGAATTTGGAAAATGAACAATATAAATAAATAATTAAATTTATTTATATGTAGATGACTTAAGAACATCAATTAAATAATTCATCTTTAATTAATTAACAGGTTCAATCAACCGTGACCATTTTTAGATGTGTACACTTCTTAATACGACATTATATCAAAGATCAAGCTAATTGAACCAATTCAAAACAATAATCTACAGAAAACATCATATTTTTCTTTATCTCCAAAGATTTATTAAATCACTTTGGCTCTCAGACCATGTGAGCACTATGATTGTTAAAATGATAATTTAGAGAACGAGAAGGATGCTGATAATATGTATATGAATAAAAGAAACTAATGTAATATGAATTGACATGAAAATTGACAAATGAAGCTACAGGAGGCAGCCATGAAATGAAAACTTGATGCTTGATGCTTGAATGTTGGATGCTGGATGAAATTCTGTAGAGTAAACTTGATAACCTGGGATCCTTTTCTTGGTTCAATGAGGCTTTATTTATAGATTTCCTGGCTGTGGAAATGCACAGGGATGACATTAAGAGGCTTGTATTCAATCTGGAGGATTGAATGGTGAAAGATGGAAGAGATTGAGAGAATTTTGGTGATTGTCTCTACCCATGAAAACACCAGGCAAGAGAAGAGGAAAGATTGATGGAGGAGGGTTGAAAGAAGAATTTGGAATTTGTCTCCAAAACTTCCCGTGAAGTTTCAAAGCATTAATTTTGACATATTTTAGACATAAATTAGACATAGGATATCTAATTCAATTTTGAGGAAATATAGATGGAATATTCCTTATGTCTTAATTTAATTATTTTTGATTTATTTAAATTAGCAAAAGAGGAATAAATAATTTAATAAAACAAACTATAGAAGTTGTTTATTAAATTAAACAGAAGAATATGGCAATTAATTAATAAAGTGTTTGATCTCTATTTAATTAATTTAAGATTGATGTGATAGAATAAAATAGAAAAATGATAATTAAATCAAACAAATTATTTAATTTTGTTTATTTAATTAAGATGAATTTAAATGTGAATGTGAATGCTAACTAAATAAATAAATATTTCTATTTATTCAATCAGTAGAGGAAATTAGGATAATTAGTCAAATAATTTATATTTAATTAATCGGAATTCTCCAGACCATTTTTAGGTGTATACACATACATATCCTATACCCAAGACAAGTAACTAGCAAATTCATCAAGAATTATGCATTCTATTCATTTACTATATCCTACCTAGACCTTCTAGACTCAAAAATCCCACCTCTACAATAAGCCTTGAAATATATTTTATAGCATAAGAGAGCGACATGCATTGGGCTCATTGCAGTTACATTTCACCAAAATTTCATTTCAAAAATAGAATTTCATCTATGTTTCAAAGTTCCTAGACAATTGGATGCAATCATTTAACAAATGGGGGAATCAAAATTTGTAATAGCCCATGTAACTAGTCGGTGTTTCCACACCCGTAGAAAAATGCCTTTAATGCCATGTCGTCTATATCCATGCCAAATCCCAAAAAATAGCCAGCATCAACAATGAAAAAATTAGAAAGCCAAGAAAACCACACCATCACCCAGAACCCAAAATAGTACCATGGCCATGATACAAATGACCACTTCAGGTTTTTACCTTAGTTGGAGGAAAACCAACCACTTCATCTTTATCAACACATTTCTCAAAATCAAAACCCACAACATTACACGGTGCCACCAAAAAAATTGGAGAAACTGCGAGGACCTCTTCATTCACATTGGCCATCTTAGTTAGAGTCATGAGGAAATAACTATAATCAGAGTCAGTCTCTGCATCATTGTCACCAGAATCACTAGAGACGTCAATGGTTGAATTATGTCTACCTAGAGAGCCATGAACATATCTCAACCTAAGCTTTGATCTCTTCTCATACTCTACAGACTTCCTCTGCTTTCCAAACATAGTCACCTCTGCACTTACAGCTTGGCCCTTGAGCTGGGAGATACACTTGGGATAGGCTTCATGCTTTTCTCCTTTAGGATAAGAGCACCTGGAAAGGTACTTTGCTTTTTTTGTGGTAGTTCTTCATGAGATATTTGTATGTTTACTCTAGCAGACCTATGTACAGACACTACAGGATTTGACCCCAATTTTCGACGGCCTATCGTCGAAATCTCGATGATACATTGTCAGCCAGCTGACGAATCATAGAAGTCAGTGCCATCGCTCAAATTTCGTCTACATCCCGACGGGTTGTAAAATGTCAACCTCATGACGCACGCTCATCGGAACCACAACGCCCACTTCGTTGATCACGCGATGAACAGTACCCAGATGACGGGAGGCATACCTTTACCAAACCATCGGATTAACAATGTAAGTTCATCACCATTACGACACAAATTTGACGTATTGCCAATATCATTGAGAGATCAAGATTGTTATAGCAATCAAAAATTGCTTGAGAAGATATTTTGAGAGGACTGGATTTTAGTCTCAGCGATAACTTTTCACTGGTGAGATACACATCTTGTCTCATTGATGAAGCACGAGGGAAGCATATCAGCAAGACATATATCATCGGAGTAAGTTCTGAAGGTCTACCCAAGTAGCTATATGACACCGATAAGATTACATCGGCAGGAGTCTTGGCGACATAATTTAGATTGAAATAGCGACAGAAGTTCATCGAAGATGCAACGAAATAGGCAAGTCATTATGGTGGAACTTCATCGGATACATTGCAAATTCGTCGAAGGCTTTTTGAGGTTCGTCGTAAAATCGACAAGAGATTTCACTTTTAAAAAAAAAACCTATTCGTTGAAATGTAGGCATATCGGTGAAAGATGAAGACTATTACAACGATCAAAATTGCCTGAGAAGATATATCGGGAGGACTGGTTTTTTGTCTCAGCGATAACTTTGCATCGGCGAGATACACATCTTGTCTCATCGAGGGAAGCATATCAGCAAGACATATATCATCGGAGTAAGTTCTGAATGTCTACTCGAGCAGCTATATGATGCCGATAAGATTACATCGATAGGAGTCTTGGCGACATAGTTTAGCTTGAAATAGCGACAGAATTTCGTCGAATGCACGATGAAATAGGCAAGTCATTATAGTGAAACTTCATTGGATACATTGAAAATTCGTTGGACACTTTTTGCGGTTCGTCATAAATTCGACGAGAAAGTGCACGTTTTTTTTTAAAACCTATTCATTGAAATGTAGGCATATCAGTGAAAGATCAAGACTATTATAGCGATCAAAATTGCCTAAGAAGATATATTAAGAGTACTGGATTTTTGTCTTAGCAATGACGTTTCATCGGCGATATACACATCTTGTCTTATCGACGAAGCACGAGGGAAGCATATCGACAAGACATATATCATTAGAGTAAGTTCTAAATGTCTACCTGACCAGCTATGTGATGCCGATAAGATTACATCGATAGGAGTCTTGGTGACATAGTTGAGATCAAAAGAATAATCATCGGGGAGACTCACCAGGTCGGGGAAACTATAGAATATCCTAGCGATACATGATCTCTTGTCGATGATGATACAAATGGATCAAAATACTTATCGGGGTGACTCTAGGTGATATATAAAAGTAGTCAAGTCAGCCAGGCCTTAACAATGCAGGATTGATGATATGAGGCGTATTTGTAGCAGCAATAATGATAACTATTTTCTTGGTTGTCATACAAGCCATCTCCATCAACAGAGCTTTGAAACCAAATCAACACACAACACAATGTTCATAGTGAAAAGTTAGCACTTTCTTTCATCTTTGCAGATTGGTTTGATGCTTCAAACGATGCATTTCTTATATTGAAAAGTGCATTACTTACCTTATTGAGCTTCTCTTTGTTTTGAGAATAGTTTAATATTCTCTACTTAACAGGGCCAACCACGTGAAGGTGGAAGCTCATTTGGCCCCTTCCCCCCCCCCTCACATCACTCTCAATTCCCCATACCTGATCATATAACATTAATCATTCATTCATCCATTAATAACATATAATTCATTCATTCATCCATTAATAACATATAATTCATTCATTCATCCATTAATAACATATAACATTCATTCATTAACATATAACATTTATTCATTAACATATTCAGATTCATTCATTAACATATTTCATTTTTCTAGGTTTTACATATTATCAAAAATATGGCTGTCATGATATGATTACAATTACTTTTTTTTTTTGTTTCTTTTTTGTAGCTAAAAAAAAGCTGAAGTGGAGTATCATTTTCAAAATCATATGTCCCCCCATGAGTTGTTCTGAGCTCTACTCGTGATCTTAATGTATGCCTAGTTGTGTACTCACAACCGCGTGGACGCGGCTGCAAGGGGGGTCTGCTGCAATAGCAAAGAAATGTTAAATTGATATGTTTTATTATTATTGTTACACATATTTCATTAATTAAAAGAACATTAGAGTGGTGCTCTTTACTTGATTGGGCCACATCATGTTCCTGATATTGTCTTATAGCCTCATGCTCAACATGTTGAACACCCTCTAAATCCTGATCTGGAGTTGAAACACAAAAGATTACATTAATTAATACACTAAATGCAATTAAAAATGTTTAAAATAAAATTAGAGTGGTCCTGCTTACTTGGTGGAGCCACATCATGTTCCTGATCTTGTCTAGCCTGATCATGCTCAACATGTTGATCACGCTCTACATGCTCTAAAGTTGAAACACAAAAGGTTACATTCATTAATACACCAAATGCAATTAAAGATGTTTAATTGTATTAATCCATACTACGTTTTATATAGCACATGAATACATCTACTACCGGGATGCACACCATGGCCTTCATAGGTAGGTTGCACTCCACCCTCACCAGGATGCATTCCAATGTCATGTGCAGGATTATCATTGCTTATCTGTGTAAAACAAATAAGCACATTATTATGGTGGAAATTAATATTGAACAAATTGCACAAGTATTCAATTTGAAATAAACTTTATTGAGTTTATTTACCTGCGTGTTGGATGCAATGGAAGATTGTGTTTGCCCAGTTGAGACTCTTAGCTGTTCAGTCAGGGCTTTACAGCCTTGGTCGAAGGAAATCTTTAGGTCCTCTTCTATGGGCACTCTGTTGAAATCAAAGACCTGCATTTTTGCATGCGATCATGAATTTTGCTTCTATGATGTGATAAAACCAAAATTGTTTGTAATTTATTATTTGGATGCAATATTTCATTTATTGATACTTACAAATCGTGTGGCTACTTTCATATAACCACTAGAGCCAAGTTTGTGCTACCCGTGTTTTTCTAGTCTTTCCTTTTTTGCCTTCGATGTGTCAAGCAGCATATGAAAAATTTGAAATACGTTAGATTATGTAAAAAGAAAGATTAATCAGTATATAATTAAATTGTTGATAGTATCACATACCTTTCTTGGCCCGGTAGTATCTTTCCTTTCTTCTTTTTAGCCTTCTCCTTTCCATCTGACACCAAGTCCTTCCACTCCCTTTCCAGAATCATGGGGGAATGCTCGTACTTTCTGTTCTTCTCTAAATGTGACCTATATTGGTCCCTCACATACTTTAGATAGGTACTAGCTTTCTTAAGGACCTTGGTTCGGTTGAATGTTTTATCACCGAACAACAAAACTAAACGGTTAATGAGCTCATCTTTTAAATCTTGATTTTGGGCATTCCACCATGTACGTATGGTGGGCCCGAAGAGCTCCAATGAAATATCACTTAGATGTTTATAAAAAACATCATTTCCTGCAATTATAATGTAGGCAAATATTGCCATTTTGTAAATCAATATAATAGGGCGCTATCCCCACTGTTAGCACTTACTAAAAAAAAAAAATAATAATTAAAAAAATTTAAAGTACCTGGGACCTTCTCTATCTTTATGGGAAGGAAATCCTTGGTCACCACAAATGTGACCGGAAATGTTCCCGTACTAGTAATATGGGAAGGTCTAGGAAATGTTGCTAAAACATCACCAGTAGTAGTGGCCTCTGCATCCACAGGTACTGACACATGTAGTGGCATATGTTCGCTGCCAGAGGGTGGACTACCAAATGCCTGCATGGTATGTGTTTCCAACATTTCAGATGATAATATAGGCACAGATGATGGGGTCGAATGATGTGTTATATGCGCAGGAAGATCAGGATTGACACTTGTACCATCCCCTACTTCCCGGGAAACACTTGCAGTACCTTGATCACGACCAGTAGCATCATCATGAGGATGCAAATAATCCTGTAACATATTTTAGTTCATGACATAAAAGAGTACAAAATATAAAACCATGAATGAACTTATGTTATAATTAAAGATCTCATGAAAACTTACATCCAAGTTCTGTGCTCTCTCAAACAATATTTTAACCCTTTCTCTTATCTCATTTGTTTGAGGCACTATAAATACCAACTGAAGGATTTCTTGATTGCATTTTTTTTGGGCCTTCCTCATCATATCCACAAGGTTTGTGAAAAATACGATGTCATCATCGCATAATAGTGACTGCACCTCCATATGGATGCTCTCTTGTACTGCTGGTGCCTTTCCCTGATCAACCAACTGCAACAAGAATATTAAAAACATTATCAAAATTAACCCAATAAACTCATGAAAAAAACATAATAATAAAACATTTTTCTCGTATCTAATTTGTACAATTACAATGACGTAAACTTGTCGGATAGAAGCACCTAAAGATGGATCGCTATCTGTGCTCTGGGCCGGAGCCTTCCTCGTATGATCAATGTCCTGCTGTGACAAAAAATAAATATAAAAAATATTACCGAAATGAGACCAATAGACTTATGAAAAAAAACATAATAATAAAATGGTATATTGGAGTCATTAATTGGAGGTTGGGTAAAATGGTATATATATAGTACATACCACCCCCATAGTAATTGTGTTTGTATCTAAGCGATTCAAATTGTAATCGATTAGCAACTCTTCCCCTGCAGTTATTGATTTTATCGCACATACGGATACACGGTTTCCCTCTTGCGCCTCGAATATACAATTGGGTTGCTTATTTGTTGACCCAGGTCATGTACTATTTATAAACCTTGCAATATTCCCTGATGCTTTTGGCCTCCTGTCAATGTACCTAGCCACTCCTTTATTTTGATCCTTATCTTTTAGTTGTATATAATTTGCTGATAGGGCATACCTACGCATACTTCATGTATATCGAACCAGCTGCATCTAATCTTTGTAATTGTAATAGGGTCCAACATACTCCATCAACTCAGTAACTTTGTCGTAACTGAATTTTATGCCGTCCATGTAAAATAGGCCCAAACCATGTAATGACGATGGTGCTATGCGATATATCCTCTTGTTGACACAAAGATTAGTGTTTATTGGAGGAAGTTCCTTGGGTACCCATATGTTTTCATAGATGTTTGTACCTCAAGGGCACCTTGATGTTGCCTATGCTCTCATCATCATAAGAACATGACCCCCTTCAGCAAGAAAAAATTCCATACATTTACGAAATTTTTTTCTAATCTTTTGACCTCTAGTTGATCTCCTTCTTTTAGACCTACTACATGTCTCGCTTTCCTCTTCTCTTCCTGAATTTCCCTCGCTTGAGGAAGACAAATCTGACAAATACCTATTTTGTGGTGCCTGCACTCATAAGGATGTTGGATGAAGTTCTTTCATGGTGATGTGATATGAAGGTGACATTATGATTAATTTATCATTTCATCGCTAGAAATTGACAGGTTATAAGGTAATCAAGTCTTGATAGATTGCAAGTTATTGTTACTACTATCCAAATGTGTCCATCACAAATCAAATCTACTTAACGTCTTTGTACAACGTCTTTCCAAGCATAAAGTAACTTCAAATGATAGTTTGGAGTTAGTTCTTTCTTCTTTCAGCAAGTATTGTAGCTCATTTTTGGAGCTTTCAAGAAAAAGATAGCATTGTAACTCATTTTCATAGACTTGTACTCAGCTGTATTTTTACCTTTCAATCAATAAAAGCAAGCTATTTTTCCTTCTCAATACTGGATATTGTGTGATAACATGAAATTATTGATATTTCCTTGTGATGATAATTTTTATCCTTGGTTTTAGTCTAGTTTCTCATAGCCTTTATACAAAAGTGCATGTTTGTGCAGGTCAAAGTTTGTGTTCTACCAGTTCTATGTAGGATTCAATTGTGAAGTCAAACATTCGAGCCTCTAGGAAGGTCATTTTTTGTTCCACTTGAGTTTTTCCATAAACTTCAAAGCCTATCTATGAAATACTTATGCAAAACATGTCAAAACTGAGTTATGTATATTGCAGTGAGTTTTATTGATCACATTGTGTGTCAAAACAACATTACAAATCCTTAATATTTGGTGCATCACGCTAGGAGTTAGTTTTATTTCATGTTTCCTCCTTACCCTTTTCCCAACAAGTAGTTTTAGGTGAGTACCATAAGAGCCAACTTACTCTGGAGGTTCTTTTCTACTCTAGGTAATCCACAACCTAGAAAATTCCCATGTTTCACCAATATGTTAAGTTCTGCAACTTAGGAGGGGTACAATATTGAGTGATAACAGTTATTGGCATGCTTGGTGGGACTAGTATGATGAACTTCTCATCAAAATACTAAGAGATTTGGTGTTTTTCTCAGTAGTATCAGCCTTTGGAGGCAATATAAACAACACCATGGTGACTCTAATTACATATCAGTTGGTTTTAGTAGTCCAAATGCATGCAACCAAGAAGAGGAAAGTGTTGTAGAATCTAAGCCAATTAAAATTCCAAGTTTTAAAAGTTTTTCTTCAAACCAATAGTTGATTCGCAACCAAGAGAAGCCCTTTCAAATCCCCTTACCAGTTGAATCTAACATGGACAACTATGATGAAATTGTTAAGTTGGAAGAGCATGTGTTAACAATCCCAAGCTTCAAGAAAATCACTTCTTCTCTTCCTCAAGAGTTACCAAAGCCTCCTATACTAGCCAATCCTCTATCAACACTCCCTAAAGCTTTTGAGGAGTTGCTCGATCATTTAAAATAGGAGGAGGTTGAGCTAGTAGTGAAACAAGAGTTTTTGTTTTCAATTCAAGATTCAGAACTAATTAAGGATCTTCCTCATGTGGAAAGAACTTGTGAGGTCAGTTATGAGGAGAAAAAAGAGATATCTATTGTTTATAAGCCTACTAATGGTGTGAATAATGAAAAATTCAAACTTTTTCAAGTAGAAGTCGAGGGTGATTAGTTGGAAAACAAGGTACAAGGAAACTGGATGGGTTAGAAGGAAGAGTTGATCTTCCCATTTGATGAGTTGTCTTGTTTTGTTGATAAGGATGAAGATTCGAAGCAACAAGAAGATATCAAAAAATTCGATGAGTTTCTGGTTAAAGAGGAAAAATCAAACATGGATCAAGAGGAAGAATATGGTCTTGATGAGGAGTCTATTCTCTCAAGTCAAGAAACTTATCATGAAGTTGATTTGCAAGATCTTAGCTATTTGGAGGAACTTCCTTTTTGCTGTACAAAAGAGCTTAAGGTTGGTATGACAAATGAAAGTTTGTTGGAAGAGGCTACTACATTGTTTGAACATTTACCTTCGCTCATTGAAGAAGAAAATCCTGATTTGGAGTGTACTAATGAGGATTTTGAGTTGGACTAGCTGTTCCTAAGAGCCTTCCAAGAGCTGATAGCTTTGATGAGTTATTAGCTATCTTAATGGAAGAGGATGGTCCATTGACCATGGATGAGGAATCGACAAGGAAATTTATCATGTAAGGTGAAGGTAATGATGTTATTTCTAATCATTCAAATTGTCTTCTCTCTTGTCTAAACTTAGCCATGAAACATGACAACCATAAAAAAGGTAGAAAGGTTTGAAGAATGCAGTCATGATAATATTATATCAACCTTATTGGGTTCTTTGAAAGAAGAAGAAAACCATGAAGTTCCAAATCAATTTCTTGTACCACAAGAGCACCATAAGAGTAAGATGAAGGATATGATCACACCAAAAGAGGAAAAAGGAAAAACCAATCTAAAGCTTTCAAGGGGATGTCCTATCAGGCATCTAACTAGGATGGAAACTAGCAATGCATCACAAGTCATTATTGCACCCAAGCATGAGGACTCTATCCTACTATCCTATCCATTTTAAGATAACATGAATGGTAAGTGGATTTGTGGATTTGTTTTCTCCATTTATGAGGCATTGCAATAGTTGGTTAAACATCTATCATTTCTTCATTTCCTCTTTGATGCTCACAAACATATGGAGCATTAAAAGTTGCAAAGAAAGGGTAGCTACTTTCATGAACCAGTTAATGGTTTTATTTAGGTATTCCTTTCCTCAGTTAGTCTAGGTTAGGATAGTTTTTGTTTTAAGTGAATAAGTTTTGTTTGCATAGTTAGTTTGTTTTGAGTCATTTGGTAGGTTGAATAAGGTTGGTAGGTGTTATGCACTATTTTGGATGAGTTACAACATTATGCAAGACTATTTCTCAAGTCTTGTCAAGTTCCAAGAGTCGACACCATGCCCAATGGATAAGTTTAGGCAACTGGTCAGGATGTTTAGCAGGCAAACATATAGAAGATGTCACCAATTTTTTTACCTAATTTAGCTTCTAACTCAATCAAGTAAAGTTGGGATAGTTTTTGCAAAAATAAAGATAAAGGTACACATTCAATTCTACTAATTTCCATTCATATACACAAAAGTATTATCAAATGAATTGCAGTTCATTATGCAAATGTATACAAGAGAAAGATTGCACAAAATTTTCACAAATGTCTTTTATTGATAATTACAAATGTATGGTGTCCCACACAAGTTGTGGGAATAACTATTTCAATACAATATAAGACATAAACTATACATTTGAAGAAATAGAAAGGAAAGAGCATATGGAAAGAGTAGGGATCCGTCATTGCCTAAATGATGAACCCCAAAGTTGAACTGTTGCCTAAATGATACACCCCAAAGTTGAACTATTGCATCATTGGAAAAGTATGATCAAATTCATCTATTATGAAGAATTGGTCTATGTGCCTCTAGTAATCACTATAAAAATGTGAAAGACAAAGCTATTTTTTTTTTTTGTCTTATCTTATACCATTTTATGAGAATGGGGGGGCCAATGTGCGAGAAGATCTTTGGAAACTAGGCATGAAAATTGTAGGTTAAAGAGAATGGGGGTGCCAAACTTACAGTACTCATTGTCCCTTGGTCGTCGATTTTCCCTGAGTGCCCTCAACTTGGTCCTCGGCGCTGGTATTGACCTTGTTTTAGCTCCAAACTCTTCGTCGGTGCTGGTATTGACCTTGTTTTCACTCCTCCAAAGTCTTCCTCAGCGCTGGTATTGACCTTTCACTTGTCCAATTTGACGAGCTACAACCTACTTTAGTTAGGTTTTAGAGTATGTTAATTAAATTTAAAAAAATTATGGCGCCATTTAGAGTAGTGAATATAAAGCAAGCAAAGCCTATTATGGCGCCATTTAGAGTAGTGAATATAAAGTAAGCCAAGCCTATTATAGTCATGAGGGAAATAATAAAACTCCTAGGATACTTTGTGAAACCATTTTCCTTGGTTAAAGGGAGGCCATAAAATATACCTTTGGATTTTTTCAATCTTCAAATATGAGGATTTGCAAGGTTCTTAGCAACATGAGTAATGGAAATGTGTGCAACAAGAATTTTTGAACACACATGGAATCTCCTTGCCAAAGAAAGGGGCTTCATAATTTAATATGATAATTTTTCTTAGCTCTAGAATCAACTTTTAAATCTTCTCCTAATAGGGCCAAAATCACATCTTCTTGTGTTTGAGAAGTTATCGAACGACTGCCTTCAAAAGGCTGATGCAATCTCCATCTCAACACCAAGGGCCCACCACATTATGCATCGCCAAGGAAAGACACGTGGTGCTCGCCCGTGATATCGCAATCAATAAACACCTTGCATCTTTCTATCATGTGAGGGCGGGCAACCATTGATCTCCACCATCGGCAATCATGTTCATTCATAGTAGTCACCAGCATTGAACATAACCGTCAAACAACTTTTCATCAAGATTATAACATCACCGTCAATTTTGAGCATGTGCATCTCGGAGCCGCTTTAGTAACCTATCATATAATGTACTAAGACTCGACATAAATATTAAAGCACTTTGATTAATAGTAATGTTATAATATTAATATATTATATAACAATATTATATTACATTATATGAATTATAATGATATATTTGATATATTAAGATTATATATAATCTATAGATTAATAGTAATTATATTAGATTATTAATATTATTGGTATATTATTAATAATATTAATATTGTATTAGATTAATAATAATTATTATATTGTTAAATGATTAATTATATTACAAATGAACACTGCTTTCAAATTCTTAGCTTTGAATGAATGGTTGAAGCACCAATGTTGAATGTTGCAACTCTAGTAGGCATGAATAGAAGTAGAGGAGATTGTTTGGGAGAAGAATTTTTTCTAGTGCTAGGTTATGTGTTAGGTTATATAGGGTTAGGTTATATAGTGTTTGAGCCTAGCCTCAAACACTACAATTAGGGTTAGGTTATGTGTTTTCTTTAGGGTTAGGTTTGGGATTAGGTTTATGGTTATGGTTAGAGTTTAGGGTAATCCAAATCATAACCTAACCCTTTCTCTCGAAACCTTAACCTTGACCCTAACCCTCACCTTTATCCTATCTTTATAACCCTAACCACAACCAAAACTCTAACCCCAACCCTAACCCTAATTACCTAACCCTAAATATTATTTATTTTATTAATTAGTTGCATTCACTCTAATAACCCTAAACCTATCCCTAAACTTAACCCTAGCCCTATCCCTGGCCCTAATCCTAACCCCAACTCTAAGCCAAATATAAAAACAACCCTTAATCATAATTACAATAACCCTAAAACTTCATTCTAGATATAACCCTAATACTATAATCCCTAATTGTAATACTAAACCCTAACCCTAATTTCATATCTAATCCCAACCATAACCAAAACTCTAAATCTAACCCTAACCATAAAACATAAACCCTAATCTAACCCTAATCCTAACATTATTTTCCTAACCCTAACCCTAACTCTAAACCTAACACTAACCCGAACACTAAATCCTAACCCTAATTAAATACCCAATCATAACCCTAAATTGTAACATCATCCTTTGAATTGGATACTACATCAAAAATTATGTGTTACAATCATTGCTTCCATTGTTGGCATTTTTACATTGGGATGCATATATTTTTAAAATCAACAAAATCTTTTAATGTCTTGCCAAAATTAATATTATTAATTGTAATATCAAACTTATAAACATGTATCCAATTTAGAACATAAATAAGAAATATATGGTAATATTTTCTTCAAAAAACAAAGTGATGTGGACTAGAAGGACTATAAGATATCCACAAAAGAGATCTACATTGAAAATATTGTAGGGAAATTCAAGAAAATATAATTGGTAGATGCAAAACCAAATAAATGTGAAATTGTGTACTATAATGATTTTAGAATATACACATAATGTATTTGTTGAAAAGGTTTTAGAAATTTTCAAACAAATGCAATTGGTAGATGCAAAGAAAAATTCCACAACCTTCACCAAAATCCTTATTGGTTTCCTTAATATGGGAGATTTGGAACAAGGTATAGACATCCATCAAAGCATAATATGAAGATGAATTTTTTCAAATGTTGTGGTTGTAGATGCCCTTTTAAAATTTATACAGAATGTGGAAGGATAGAAAAAGCTTGTGAACTATTTGACAAAATGTCTCAAAGAATTGTAATCTCTCAATTTATTTTAGTGTCTATTTTGTTATACCCCATGTCCCAAATTGGGTATAACACAATAGACACTAAAAAAAATTGATAGATTGTTATGAGGGCAGTGATGAGACTTTTCTAATTAGAGTGTATTCCATGAGATTACAATTATTCGAGGCATTGAGTCAAATAGTTCATGAGCTTTGTCTATCCTCCCACATTTTGCATAGATTTCAAAAGGGCATCTACAACCACAAGATTTGAGAAAATTCATCTTCATATTATGTTTTCCTTATGATTGGTTGACTCTTATACTAAATTAATATGTTCAATTTATGTTTCCTACTTGATCTAACTATCCACAAATGGTAATTTAACAGTGGAAAGATATGATCCTACTTTGGTATAAATTGTATATGCAATATCAAGGTATGAATTAATATGTTCAATTATGAGATGTTAAATGAAATCAATGAAACTAATGTAATGTAAATAAGGGAGACCAGTTCCTTATTGGGTAAAACGGAGTCAAATGAAAGCCTTTAATGAATAGTTTCTATCTAGCAGGTCCTCTAATTGTTTGGCATATAACTATGAGTTTACAACTGGTATAAACATGCAAGAGTGTAATTGATAAACCCTACTTGAGGCAAAATATCAAATCTAATAATCTGATTCTTCTTATTGATCCAAATGGCATTCCCAGATTACTATAATTTATTGAAAGGAATTTTAATTCTTCTTTAAAGAATCCAATAAACCAAATCACACAAAAACAAGAAATGTGTACTGATAAATCAAATATATACTTGATACTTCAATTTAAACAACCAAGAAACATCATATTGGAGACAATAAAATAATCGCAAGAATCCAACAAACGATTGATACCAGAATGAAGCCACTAAATCAACAGTCTTTCATTATCTCCTTCAAAGTTCATACATGCAACATAGTCTCCTTGAATGTCATCATTTCTGAAAATTTAATGCTTACAGTAGTCTATCCTATTCTAATTCTATCTTCTACCCCTTTACATTTATCCAACAACAGATACTTATACATTAGTTTGCAAAAGGACATGCCTTTTCAAAAAGGTTTAAAGCATAAAAGGTTTAACAAATCCACTATTAACTAATTTCTCTTGAGCCACAAATGGACTACAGACATATGCTCCGTATAATCCTGGTGCTCATGAGTGTCGGCATCTCCCAACGCATCATGGATCACAATATCCATCATTATCATTTGCTCATTTTGCTCACATGCTGTATCCAATATCACATCTTTCACAATGGCTGTCTCTAGCATCCCTTGGAGTATTGTTTCGCACTCACTTTTCCATGTAGTTGCTTCCTTCATTTTCCCTTCATCATCACATAACTTGGTGAATCTATCTTCGGCAGCCTCTGTCGATCCCTGCATATCCCCTTGTAACTCCTCAAAGAAATCCTTGTGCCTATCCATAATACAATTGGCATTTTCAATCTCTTCATTACTAGTAGTGTCCTGCTCCAATTCCTCAATTCTTTCCTAAATTTTGCTATCCACTCTACTGTGTTCCTTTATTGCATCTATGTACTGTGAATGTTTTCCCTAGAGTTTATTTAACCAAGTGGTTAAAACAACCTACCTTTTTTTAATTATTGTAGCAAATGCATCCATTCTCCCTTGAGAGTATGCAGTCGGCCCTTCCCAATGGTCTTTTTTCTGTGAACTCTCACCTTGAGTGAGCATCCTTGTTGGTTATGTTACACCACCTACCAAGTCTTTCAAGAGTTCATTCTCTCTCAACATCCTCTCATTATTGGTTTTGTACATCTCCCTTTCCCTTATCAATGCTTGGATTTGGGCTTTATTCAACTTGGCTATATTTATCCCAATATCAATAGTCGCTACAGGATCAACCTCCCTAGCCTTCAGGGTCATGACATGTCTGAATGCCTTTTCAGTATCAATAACAATTGATTTCTTGTGAGGAAGATACAAGGCCCAAATCATCAATGTTTCATCATTAGGATTGTATCTTGATCCTGTGTATACCTCTGTCACCTTCTCTATACTAAGCTTGTGGGTAGCATTGTTATCTTTTAAGAAACTATCAAAAACTAATGCAGAATTCATATCCAAACTTGGAAAAATCATAACACCTGCCTTTTCAAGCAGCTCCCTCCAATTTCAGGGGTCATGTCAATCATCTCTTTGTCTACTTCATCCTTTAAGCTTTTTAACAGTTGATCCTCATTCCCTGGAGTAACATTGTCAACCTATCCCCTTATCTCTTTCCCTTTTTGCTTATATAAAAATGTCTTAAACTCCGAGGTCTTTATAAATTCATCATCTGATATGAAAGACCTATATTTTTCATGTCTTGTATCTACATCCATGGTTTCCTCAACATCTGTTTCTCTAGCAACATAGGCATAATCTTGAGTCTTCATTCTTGAAACTTTCCCAGATGAGCTTTGTGGCCTGTCTATTTTTGAAATCCCTTTAATGGAGGATAACAAATCAACATCCACCAACTCTTGATTATGTTTTTCAATCACAATTTCAGCTTCTTCTGCCTCCAGGTTTCTGATTATGTCATCAAATTTAAAGGGCACATGATGGTACCCTCAGAGATTTACTTTTTGTCTAGAAGAGTGGATATACCCTTCTGGATCAAAGTTCTTTCTCACTGGTGCTTTGCTCATGTTGTAGTGCAATAATTTGTCTAGAATCAGATCATAACCTTCCTTGGCTAATACACTGAAATCACTAAAACACAATGTATTGGGCATAAAAGCCTGTTTCCCATATGAACTTAAGTTCATAACACTAGAGTAATCCATTTGCCTAACAATTTCAAGGTATGCAATTCTATCCGGAACAGTTCTGGGCAGAATGAAAGGTGTATCCTCAAAGCCATAAACCCTAATCATTGTGGCATTCTCTAAGCAATACCAATCCCCTCAGTTGTGGTTAATTGGTCCATTGTAATCTCTAGGCCTAAGAAACCTTTTTACTTGTTCAGATAAAGAATAATCACAAGGATGGCTAAAAAATCTATACAAGGGTTTCACAAAGAATTCTTCAAAATGCAAGAAATTTGAAGTAGAAAACCTGCTATCCCACAACAGTCCATAATTGAACAGGAAATGGCCTACCTTCCTTGTCGGATTGTGAAATCCTCAGCTCCTAGGGCCATAAACCTAACTCTTGTCCAAAATACAACACTAAGTGCATCAGCAGTGAGTAATTTCTGAGATGGAGAACAAAAGCACCACTCTTTATCACCATCAAACCTACATCCAGCTCCTTAAAAACATGTGCAACATAGTCAAATGATCTGGAATTGTGATACTGAATGTCTGCAGAAATCACCATGGGCACAACCACCATATGCTCAGGTACCTCCATCCCTAATACCTGTCCCACTGAGTAGTAAGTATATTTTAGGTAAGGTTTGAAGAGGTCTACATGAAAGGTTGGCCCCTCACTGTCTTCCATTGGAGTAGGTTTTCCATGAAACCTAATTCTATGCAGAGGTAACCTCCACCCTTTATAAATGGTGTCCATCCTTCTGAACTCACTATCGAGCTCTTCACTCACTACTTTGTCACTGCATATTCCCTCCATTCTGAAAACCTCAGCAATTGCATTCTTAGATACATGTATCAATGGATTCCCTGACAAATCACATATAGATTTCTTTTTCGAATCATAGTGTCTGGCCAGCAATTTACCAGTTTGATGTTAATAAAAACATTAGGGCGCACTAATTTCTCTAAATTGAGCCTCCATGGATTGCATACTGGCTCAAAGCGATTTCTCCTATGGTAATGGAAATTGAATAACTCATAGCCTCTAATCGGAGTCCAAACATCACCTATATATTTGCATTTATCATCCAATTTGTCAACTTCCGCTTTGAGCTGTGCAGAACACCTAGCTTTAGGTCCAGAACTAGGTAAATGGTCTATGAGGTCTTGATTTAGCTTCCTTTCACTACCTTCTGGTTGCAACTCAGTCTTTTTCTTTTTTGCTTTTGACTGGCTTCCCTCCCCGGGTTTTCTTCCCTTTAGTTTTCCTGAACTAGTGCCTTCCATAATTCAAATTTTTACAAATTCTGAGAGGACGAGAAACTTACTGTAACTTCTTCCAAACTCAAGCCAGGTGAATGCCTTAATTGCTCTATTGGTTCCCTTGCTCTCCTTTGCTTTGAATTCTATGAGACAATGATTTCAGTTGATCATACCCTGATATGCAAAATCTTCTATTCTTCGTGGCACCATTAATGTCTTTACCGATCGAGACATGAATGCTGCAAGTTTTTTTTTCAAAATTCTCGTTGTCACATCAAGGTTCAACGATCACCCATCCACCAAGATGTCTTGTAGTTTCCTCGACATCACAAGTCTCCCCGATAGTTTCTTTCCTTTTGCTTTTATATCGCCATGAATTTCACCGAAACAACTATCATTCAGACTTAATGAATTGGGCCAATGGTTCTTTGCCTTGCTCTGAAAGTACTTTGTCTCACCGAGATGTTCACTTTATTGAGAATGTTGCCAAGACCAAGCAATTTGTTCTGGCGACAAAATAATACTTGCTGTGATGTCTCTTAGATCTCCCCGCGGTGACATGTCTCACCAATACGCCTCTTCTTCGACAAGACAACGAGCATCGTCTTATCGATACCCTTTATCTCTGCATGCTCAATTATGTCGGTGTAACCCGAGTGGTCGGTAAGACTTTTATGAACTCTTCCTGGCATCGTTTGTCTTACCGATTGAGTCCTCCTTTTGCTTTATCAGCAAGACCAATAGTGCTTCGACTAGTGTTTTGAAATCTCTCTCCGATAGACTTTACTTTTTTGCAATTGAAAAAAGGTAACTTAGCTCGATATGACCTTACACCATCATGTCGATACCTTTTGTCTTGCTGATAAGTAATACAAACCCACATTCTCCTAGTGTATAACTTTATCGGTATGACCCGTTTGATGTCTCGCCAATAAGATAACATCGATAAGACATTTCAAACCTTTGGCCGATCCACCTGTTCAATTTTCACCCATCCGCTAAGACGTCTTGTAGTTTCCCCGACATCACAAGTCTCCCCGATAGTTTCTTTCTTTCTGCTTTTTTATCGCCATGACATTCACTGAAAAAACTATCGCCCAGACTTAATGAATCGGTCCAACAGTTCTTCACCTTACTCCGAAAGCTTTTCATCTCACTGAGATGCTCACTTTATTGACTTATCTTGCCATGACCAAGTATTTGTTTTGCTGACAAAATGATACTCACCGTGATGTCTCTTAGATCTCCCCATGGTGACATGTCTCACCGATACGCTTTTTCTTCGGCGAGACCAGAACCCCGCCTCGAAAAAGGAGATTTAATTAAATTCATAAATTTAATTAAAGGAGGAGATAGAAATTAAATATGGATAATTGATTTGGATCAATTATTTAAAGGAGAAGAAAGACACATAAATAAATAATTTCGTCAATTATTTAATTATAGAAGAATAAAAGGTCAAATAATTATTATTATCTCACTATAGACATGTGATGAAATATAAATAATTAAATAAATAATGATTTATCTAATTATTGAAGAAAAAGGTATTAGTGACAATTAATTTACTCTAATTGATCAAGATAGAATAAATATTAGAAAGTGAATTTATTAAATAATTAAAAAATTATTTAATTAATAAAGGAATATGATCAAGAGTAATTAAATAATTAAAATTATTTAATTATTAGAGGATGATGACCAAGGAAAAATGTTGTTCATAGACTTTAGGACATTTTTCAGTGTCTACAGTTATAATTGGTGTACTAAAAATTATTTACTATGTTGTGTATTATAGGGGTGAGATGAGGCCATGGCAACAGATCATGTTATATCAAATGAGGACACAACAGATGAAGTGGGACATCAGGTACTCAAATTTTGACTTAACTTACAAAAAAATGATTTGATGGCATTTTGTGATATGTCCATCTTTTTTCACAGTATTATTGAAATTTTAAATGTATTATCCAATCTTGACATAAATTAATGCATGTTGTTGATTATTTTAGATGGAGATTGGAGCAAATGCAAAGCCTAAGCTCTCAACTAGCAAAAGAACAAGATATATATGTGGACATGGACCTAAAACTGTTAAATCACGTAGACGACAGTGGGTGGAAGAGGATATGACAATGGATACTACAGACACAATAAATGATTGCACTGAAGAAGAGGTAGGTCAAGACTATAGTACATGGGATGAATACTTTGAGAAAATTGTTGTTTGTGGATGTTATGTATGTCATGGAAAGAAACAATTCAAACGAGCAATTGTACAAAGACATTACATATATGATGAGCTTCCAGTCGGTAGTATGCCTCCTACAATAAATTCAAATCCAATAGGAATTGTGGTGAGGAATTTTCCAATTTGATATAAATAACATGTATAATTCATTTAAACATTGTTCTATATTATTTAAATAACTAATTTTTTCTTAATGGATACTTGTAGGATAAAGTTCTTGGTTTAAAGTTTCTTGGATCACCAACTTCCAGCCTAGAGGGCAATAATCATTTATCAGATGATACATCTAACAAAAATATGTGCCAATATACCAGCTCGGAAGATGAGGAATTGATGAAAACAAGTAACAGAACAAGAACCAGTGTGAAGATGCATAATTTTCTTAAAGACATTTGATCATTGACTATATTGCGCTTGGCCTAGTGATCAACAACTACCTAGAGTGTATGAGGTGTTTCAATTTTGGGGATACAACTACATGATACGACCCTCCAATATTCATGGAGCGAATCTAGGCCTCTTTATTGTCCAAAATGTACATGTGGGATCCAAACATAGAAATAATTCAGAACAAACAACTAGGAGATTAATGCCATATTATGGTCCATCATATTACAATGGAGAATGGAGAAGGCTAGTAGAATATAAGCCTAGCATGTTAGCATATGGTCTAAATTTGAATATGTATACACATCATCTCCAATTGGAAAGTGGAAAAGAAATGAATAGAGGTAATCTTATGTATATAGATGGGCGTGCATACACACACAAAAATATTGCAGGATTTATAAATAGTAGTAATGGAAGGGACCCTACTGTAAGACCAAATTGTCAATTTGTTGAGTTTATAAATGATAAAGATGGAGATATGGAAAGAGATGTTGATAGATTGATAATGGTTGAGGCTATTATGGAACTTACCATTGGGAATGAGTTATTGATTGATTACCCCTTCTTAAAACACACTCCTGCACGAAAGAAGAGGGAAGAAAAAGGTCTCACTAAGGATGTTCTTAAGGGCAGAAAACCAAAGAATAATAAATGAGTGTGGACTGATGTTTTATAAACTATGTTGTCAAAATTGTGTTTTATAGCAATTATTGTATAAAAACGGTAGTCTATAAAATAATTTTCCATTATTCAATTGATGTATATATGTTCATACAATTTATATAATGTCTAATATGTATGTCGTTCATGTGTAGGTATTTTTCTATGAAGATATTTTTCAATGATGATGTAGGTCAAGATGAGGATGATGATAACATTAAATACTTGAAAGAACATATGAACATTGACAATGATACATTGGATGAAATTGTAGCAGACAATAATGTTAATGACCAAGACTTCTAAATTTTTAGAATTATTTGCAATCCATGTTTAAAAAAGGATGATTCTTATGGCCTAAACTTTGAAATTCTTCAATAATATTATGTTGTACTTGGACAATTGAGAACCTGTTTTATTCTCCTAACAAGCTTTTTTATTTTCCATTATAATTCTAGACCAAACAACATTTACGGGGATGGCCTTTTACACCAATCTTAATTTGTATGAAGTTCATGAACCTGTTGTCAAGCAATAAATTCCTTTTGTATACAGGAAATGTAAAGGCTTAATTTAAGAAAAGATAAGTAGTCTCTTTTTGAGGGTAATCCACATGCAAAAAGTAAAAAGCACATAAAAAAACAATTGTACAGTAGAAAATCAAATTCAATCAGTTATGTCTTATTTCGCTTTCACACTTATCTAAAAGATATATGGTATTCACCATACATTTCCCTTGACAAAAAAAACATGTGCTTTCATTTATTTTTACTATATATCTCAGAAGTGAAATTGTTATTACATAATGATGCACTGAGAACAAAACAATGTGAAGAAAATGTTTGAAATTTAAAATGCAACCTACTATGTCATGTCAAAAGGAATCAAGATTAACTGGGAGAAGAAATAAAAATAAATTTTTGATGATTGTACTTAAAAGTGAATAGGATATGAAAAATGTGGACAATGATGGTGCTGAAATTGAAAATCCTGATTTTGATGATATTTTTATTTTATGTCATTCAAGATAAAGAGCACATACAATTTTATATACATAGAAATCAAGCTTTGAAACTAGTAAACTGAAAATGTAAACACTGTAAGATTTTTCCTTAAACAATAATTCACATACTCACTTACAAAAAAGGGTGAATAATTTTTTATTCAAACTCTGTTTTATTTAATAGACATAATAGTAAAAGAATATTTACAAGTACAAGAATATATACATTGTTTCATAGAAAATAAGGAATGTTTCATAGAATATAAGGAATGTTTCATAGAATATACAAGTACAAGAATATATCATTATCATCATATCCTTAATTACCTATTGCAATATCCTTCAATTGTTCAATCTTTGGTATGAATTGTTGGTAGAAAAAATTATGATTACTTGGATGCTTCTTCCATTCATTTTGTATCAACATATGTTCGTAAAGACACAAAAGTTAATAAAATATTAATGAACGTAACTCACAATTATTTAGACAAGCAATTTTTTTAACTATTATTTTTAAATAGTTTCCATTTTTATATTGAACATGTAACAAGGAAAAATAAGCTCAAATTTTCAAAAAAATTAGCAGCTCTACCAACATCCACAATAAATGCTTTACTGTATCAACATATTTATTCACATAAGCACAATATTGAGGCTCAATAGCTGATATTCATTCAAATATAAGAAGAAATAAGTATGGAAAACATAAGAAAAATACAAAATGATAACACAATCATGGAGAATCTCTGATAATAAGATGTTCTCCATTATATTGCTTCAATTGATATATATTAATAATAGAAGTCTTCAAAATGGAAATGATATATGATGATGATAATTTCAAACTAGGCCTTGGTTTCCTATTTATATAGGAAGGAACGAGCTACAGGCCTTTTACAAAAAGAAACAACCTTTCATAACTACTTCTTTTACTAACAACTATTTAATTAGCATAATTAAGGAAATAACAAGACTTAAGACATTTTGATATATGGTTCCATTATTTAACATAGAAGACCCATGATCATTGATCTGGCAAAGTATTCCTCTCCATAAAGAACATCCAAATGCTCTTGCCTTAGTGTCCTATTCTTCTGAAACCAATAACTATTTAATTAGCATAATTAAGGAAATAACAAGACTTAAGAAATTTTGACATATGGTTCCATTATTCAACGTAGAAGACTCGTGATCATTGATCTAGAAAAGTCTTCCTCTCCATGATGAACGTCCAAATTCTCTCGCCTCAGTGTCCTATTCTTCTGAAACCAAATACTTTTCCTCCCAGTGATACATCGTAAAATATGATGGCCACTTATATTCCTGGATCTTTTGCATGTTTGCAAGATGAGTTTGCCATCGACTATCTAGTAATGCCTTTGTATCATTGACAAACTCTAGGTATCCTGCATCAAGAACAATCAACCCATCCATGATCTGATTTAGCCTAGGAAGACTGGTATAATCATCCTCCTGTATATGAGTTATGCACTTATCAACAACCTGACTAAATTCTTTCTTCCACTTATCCAAGTCCTTCAACTGATCACCATCTCTCACGATTTCAGGTATATACCACTATTTCTAGGTATGGAATAAATCCATTAGTGTTAAATAGTTTTATCAAACCCTTGTACATATTGAAATTCATTAGTAATCATCTTCACAATTTTTTCAACTTGCTTTAATGTTGTGGGTGCATCAGGACTTCTTTGTAGAACTTTGCATAACTTAGCCAAAGTGTGGTGAATAGGCTGCCACCTTTTAAACAAAGGATCTCATACAAGCATATGTGTCTTTATTTGATCCATTGCCTGCTGAAGTGTTTTATAACTATCATGCACATTCTCTAGTTTATCTATAAATTATTTTATCATGTGCTCAAGAATCTTTTCCATAACTTCACAAATTCATCTTTTCACTTCATCCTGGGTTTGATTGTTGGCCTTCTTTACATCATCCACTTCCTTCTCTCGAGTTTTTACCTGTCGTGCATAAATGTTCTTCACAATATCCATTAGAGCAATAGGAGGCTTGTATAACACTATCTCCTTGATTTGCAAGGGTCCTTCTCCTCTTAATTGTTCTTTCAATTTGACATTCTCCATGAATAGTTTATTAAATTCATCATTTATGAACCTTTGTTCCTTTTCATACTCCTTCAATCTGTCTTCTAATCCCTTAACAGTTGCTCGAGTGAACATGGATGAATGCATGGTAATTGTGGCTGCCTCCAAAGGGCTGGTATCTTGTATTGTCCTTACCATAGTTGCCCCTTTCATCCCTTGAATTACATCCAATAATTTTGGCTTCTGTGTATTTTTCTGTTTGATCCATTTGGCCAGGGTTTCAATCTTTGGGTTATACCCAGTTCCACTCACACCTTCGTCAGAGTCAAATTCTGCAACTAGCATTGGAACTTCCTTAGCGCACACTTGATCAAGCAGAAACATTTTCTTTAATTCCAAGCCAATGAAACTGAGCATATTGCTCTTCAAGACCATTTCTCTAGCCTTCTGGGGGCTAATGTCAATGTTGTCAACTCTTAATTCTTGGAAAGTCTGTGCTACAATTTCATTTTTCTCTGATTCTTCAATTCCTGCTTTAGCTAATTCCATCCTCTCTTGAAATTATTTTATCTTCATCTTCATCTAGAAATCCTTAAACTCGGGAGTTTTAATGAATTCATCATCTTCTATGAATCTCTTGGCTGCAATTTCCCTTTCATCTTCATGTACCTCTGTACTTATTTTTTCTACATCACCCATCCTTTCCTCATATTTATGGGCACTAGTCTCAAGGATGGGCTGATCAACTTCAATATCACCTATCAATGACTGTAGTGCTATAGCCACTTCCTCAGTATCACCCACCTCTTCAGTATCCTCATAAGGTACTAACTATTCAATGCTTCTTGTTTTCTGTCTTTTGGGAGGTAACTGCTCCATGGGAGGCTTAGAAGTTTCACCTGGGGTATGCTCCACAGTTGCACCACTACCATGTTCTTCAAGATATGCTTCCCTCTTTCTGTAAAAGTATTCAAATCTACCAATTATCAATTCTATCCTCTTGATGGGGTCCTTTTCCTCAACAAAGTATCCTAGGAAATTCTTGGATGTCTGCTTCGTCCTTTCTTCAAGCTTCTTCATATATTCCCATTTTTTCCTTCTACTAGATACATCATTATAAGTAATGTAGTTCCTTATGACATCTTCAAAATCCACTTGGCATGGCACTATCATTTTGGTAAGAAGATTATGCCTTATGTTGTTCATATGATTTTTCAGGGTCAAAGGATCTTTCTTTCCCAGATTTCAATGCATATTTTTATCTTCAAATAATACTATAACTCCTCTAGTGTGTTTGAGCCTACAGTCCAATCTTCACACTTGGTTTGGTTTGGAAGGAAAGTGCCTTTCTTCTGCTTGTGCATTACATCTTTCTCCATCCACATCATTTTCCACATAAATTCAAGAAATGCTAATTTGAGGGGCACAAATTTTGGCAGTATGTGTGGAGCAACAGGGCATCCATAAACTCTTATCATTGTAACTTCCAGGAGGAAGAACCAATCTCCAAAATTGTGTGTATGACCCTGCTCTGGTCTTAAAGCCGAAGGTCTCACTAGTTGCAAAATTTTGTTTGACAATCTTGGTATTGCATACCCAAGAACTCGAAGGATTATGTGTACAAAGTCTTCATAGAATACAACAAAGCTTGAATTCTTGCACTGATTGTCCCAAATATAGCACCATTTTTGGATAGGTGTGGGATTCCCTTGTTCATCTATTTTAGCCAAGTCCATTCTTTTATTCCAATGGTTCCTATTCTAGTACAATATCAAATGACACAGTAAGGAATAGTGTCTGATTGTAATCGGTGCTCTATCCTCTATAACTTGGGAGAATTCATCATCTAACGCCTTCTCAAGGTATGAAGCAAAGTCATAATCAATATTATTTTCTAGGGTTTTTAATTCTCATGGCCATCATCATTAGGCCTATTGGCATTTTATCTTGAGCATCTATCCCCAACACTTGGCAAAGAGCTAAATATGTTTCACAAAGTAATACTAAAAATTTGTCACATTAAACTGTTCAGTAGTGGTAGTAGAGATGGGGAATGTTATGTTACCAATGCCTCTTTTCATATATAGGGGTACCTCATCACTTCTATAAGTCTTTTTTAACCTAGCATAATCCTCCTCACTTTTTTGCAGGTTTATCTTGGTCAGAGCCTGCTTGTTTAAGCCTAAACACTCAATGATGGATTTTCTAGTTACTTCTACCAATACTGTGTTGTTTGGAAACCTTACTATTTTGGTAGTCGAGTGATAGTGTTTGGCTAACAGTTTGATAAATTCTACATCAAAAAACACATTTGGGATAATCAACCTTGCTATATCCAACATCCAAGCGTTTGACACTGGAATCTTCTCATTTCTCTCATTATAAAAATACCAAAATAGATCCCATCCAGATTTGGAAATGAGGACATCCCTATAACTTTGTGCGGTGTCCACAAGAAACTTCTTATTACCCTCTTTAGTAGACCCTGGAAGTATATCTAATATGGACTGATGGAGTGGTCTCTTCTTTACTTTAGGTTCTTCATCTTTAATTTTAGGCTAACTTTCTTTTACTTCTGATTGTTTTGTTTTAGGATGGAGTGATTTCTTCTTTACTTTAGGTTCTTCATCTTTAATTTTAGGCCAAGTTTATTTTACTTCTGATCATTTTATTTTAGGAGGCATGTTTCAATTTTCTCTACTATGGCTTCAAATGACAAAACCTTGAAAGATTTTTTAAATTAACAGAGCTCTTTCAGAGAGTTTTCATGCATTTACCCGAGTATTTCATGCTTGTAAGACTTCTTCTTCTTGTATCCTTAGCTCCTTCCATGCTAGTGCACTGCAACTGAGTGTGATATTAGGAAAACTCACTTATCTTTGGATGGTGCGGTATTCAGTCATATTAGTTTTGGAAACTCTTAATAATTTAATAGCATTTAATTTTGGCAACTGATTTGATTTTCTGCATTTATTGTTGTAAATTTTAATGATGTCACAATTATTGTACTACCGCTGTCTCTTATTATACTCACTACGGTATGGAGGTGTTTTTCCCTTCCCTTCTACTATTTACCGCACTACTACCTTGCTCAAGTCTTCTTGCTATGGGGTTGCTGTGGATACCGCTCTACCGCATATGTTGCTCACCTTCCCGGTGGTATAGCAGTGTATGCTTTTGATCATTATTTGAAGAGTGTCGATGAGACAATCTTATTTGTCTTACTGATATCTCAATGGCTCATTGACATTAGATCTTATGTTCCTCTGATGTTGGTTTCCGATGTTGATGAGACAAGTTAATATCTCTTACTGATATGCTGTTGTCTCATTGATATTTTCCTTCAGCGGTATTTCTTTATATATCGGTGTAACTCTGCCACATCAGGGAGACTTGTGATTATCACTATGGTATAGTGGTGTTTTTCCCTTCCCTTCTACTATTTACTGCTTACTGCCTTGCTCAAGGCTTCTTGTTGTGGGGTTGCAGTGTACACCGCTCTACCGCATATGTTGCTCACCTTCTCAACGGTATAGCGGTGTATGCTTTTGATGATTACTTGAAGACTGTTGATGAGACAATCTTATCTATCTTACCGATATCTCAATGTATCATCGACATTACTTTGTTATATCCAAGAGTTGTGTTTCACCGAGCACTTGTAGATATACCTTGTCGATGTGACATAAGTAATTCTCTCCTTGATATGCCCATATCTTGTTGATATTTCATTGTTTTACATCATCGATGAGACATATAAATAAGTCTCTTCGACATTAGGGTGTCTAATCTAGTGCTAAAATTGAAGCTAAAGTCAAAGATACTCACGAAACTAAACTTGAAGCTAATTTCAGTGCTAATTAGCACCAACTTTTACTGATCAGTGCAATAAATGCCAAAAATTATGCCATCTCGATAAATAGCATCGACATTTTCAAAAATTTTCCAAAAAATACATTAAAACGGTGGGTGGAAGCAAAAAATGGAGCAAATCAAAGGGATTTGTTGTAGTGATTGTAATACACACTATCGACCTAGATGAACCTAAATATAGTGGTATATCACTATCAACTGATTTTTATCTCTGCCATCTGATTGCTCTGACTTGTTGACTACCCTTTCATCACATTGAAACTGTCTACTCATAGGGTGCTTGATATCCATCCTTTTTTAAACACAGTATTTAGGAAGAATGCACTGCCCATTTTGAAATGCACATTCTTGATATCACTATTTTTATTGGACTATCACCGTGTTTAGAAACTTGAACCTAATTGATGTGGCTATCACTTTTCTCTTCAATAAAATTGGCAGACTTTGATATTAGGGACACTATCAAGGGTCTGGTTGCCTTTGAAACCCTAAGGGTTGATCCATATTGTCACCTACAGGCTTATGAGAATCATCCACTATTTGTTCTTTCTTCAGACCACTATAGTTTTGATTGCATTCTAAAAGTGAGTGGTTTTGATAGTTTATACCTATGGCTTCCTTATGCCTATAAATCATTAACACATGACTATTTTAGCACATTGACTGCCTAAACAATAGTGATAAATCTTAAAGAATTTCACAGTGAAAAATGTCACTTATAGTATTTACTTTTCATCATGGTTTTTCATCTTTTGGGTTCCATTATTTGAATATCTATTCAACTCATTTGTCACAAGAACACCCCTCAATATGCATAGCTTATAATGAAAACTACATGCATTTATTTGACTAAGAAAATGAAAATGAAGGGTACATATAACAGACCTGATCCTTAATCTAATTGATTTTCATGTAGATAATCCTGCATGCATCCATATAATTGAAAGAAACAACCACTCAAAGTGTTAGAACAACCTC
This sequence comes from Sequoiadendron giganteum, assembly GCA_007115665.2. Taxonomy (NCBI): domain Eukaryota; kingdom Viridiplantae; phylum Streptophyta; class Pinopsida; order Cupressales; family Cupressaceae; genus Sequoiadendron; species Sequoiadendron giganteum. Next base: position 328,219,523 of record CM021103.1, on the reverse strand, counting down.
AACTTCCCCCTTTTCTCCTTGATGCTTTTTCTTATTTTCTGCCTTTCATCATCAAACTAACTCTCCTAACTCAACATCATTTCCACATGCACAACTCCAAATATGAAAAAAACCTGAAGATAAAGAAAGAAACAAATTTTGTGCATAGACATGTAGTGTTTCATCTAGTGCAAGACTCCTTGTGGCCTCCTTGATTTCTTCCATCCCCATCCCTGGCTGCCATGCAAAACTCCTTGATTTTTGTGTCAATGATGTTCACAAAGTCTTGAAACCCTAGAAGTATTCCTTCACGTGATGTTTTCTTCTAGATCTACCCTTTTCTATCGATTTGGACTTGGTGTCTACTTTAGAGTTAAATTTTCCATTTCTTTCTAATCTCCCTTTTGCATGCACATAGAGTCTCCTTTCTTGCTTTGGAATGGTCATATAAACCTATGGGAAACAAATTTACTCTTGTAATAAAAGACAACACCTCCTCCTTGATTAAATGACTTTAAAACTAAAAGATTATTTAAATGTACTATTTAAATAATGTCAAGTTCATCAAAAAAATGAACTACAACTTGATTTAGGCAGATTCATCCAGGATTCACACATGCACGATAATGCATTGGTTGGAGAGATCATTAAGGTCTTTCATAGGTGGTCAATAATGACAAATTTGTGATTCTTGTACGAAGACAAATTTGGAGGTTAATGATTTAAATTTTGGCACATTCAAGGTTTATATTTTCATTTAGTTTTGAGGGAATTTTCTTAGTCAGTTTGGATGCCATATTCAGGAGATTCTAAGCTAGTCATGGCATTTCATCATTCTCAGACTTGCATTGCATATTAGGGTTTGAAGAGGTTTATAATTGCACATTGGAGGCTAGGAAAATACAAATGTACCCATACTGGTCAGGGTGTAGGTGTTTCAAAATTTATTGAATGCCAAATTTTTGTGTGGTTTTCATCCTTTCTTAAAGGAGGGTGAAATACCCATATTGGAGGGCATGGAAATTGAAAGAGATCGTAGGATTTACATATTGCTATTGCTACACCTTAGAGAGTTAGATGTTGCCTTTAAATCCTTTTCTCAAGTCCATAATCATAATAGAAATAAAGTTCTAAGTGCAGGCCACCAAGTTGGAAGTGTTAGACATTATTGGAGGGATCGTGGAATTATTGTAGAAGTCATGGGAGTTCTATCGGGTACATAGGAACTTGACTAGCACCCTTTCTAGGTGTGATACTATTGTCACATGCAGTGCCAACCTTCCCCTTTAATTTGGACTTGTTTCTAGGCGTATTATTATCAGGAGCAATCATACTTGTTGGGTGTTGCATTTATTAGGAGAAAAAACACTTTTTTGGAGTCTATCAAAGTGGTATTTAATCATTAAGCACTATATCTTACATTTTTTAGTATGTATTGTTATTATTGCTAGTGTTCAGAAATATAAGAATTAAGGATTATATATTTCATGTGAGTATGTATTAAATTCATGTACTGGAATAATGCAATTTATTAAGTTATTTCTTTTTTATTTTAATGTATGTCCAATTGTAAACTTCCAAACCATTAAAACACTTAGTTCGATTAGCATGCAATCTGCTTGACAAAATGATACATGTGTCAAACTAAAAAATATAAAAAAATATCGTGCAATTCTAAGTGGGGATTTTACACTCTTTATATATAAGGCTATTGAACAAACTATCAAGTTGAGTTGGAATAAATTGTTTTAATAAAATAAATCTCCATGTAAACCTATGTATATCAACATTTGTAAGAGCTAAAAGTCATCGGTGTTGTTGCAAAAGGCTAAAATTCACCCAACATCTATATAGATTTGAGCATTATAGTTAAAAGAAAAAGAGAGACATTAATAAAGATGTGAAACAAAGAAAAATGGGAGTAAATGTGTGTGTGTGTTGTGTGAATGTGGTTTATCAAAATGATTATCTAAAGGCTTAAACACACTTACACTTTCCCTTGTTTCATTAAAAAAAGAGGTCTCCAAAGGATATGGTTGACTTTCAACCTTGAGGTGAGTCAACCCTAGGTGGAAATCTGTTGTTTTCTTATGACATAAATGATGGATTGGCACTTTTGGGAGATAATTTTAAATACATTAACAAACTAGATTATATGAACTAACTCTTGAAATGAAAAATATTATGATAATAGAAACAAAAATAGTAATTTGCAGGCATATTTGAGAAGGAAAGAATGGTGTGCACCTGTGATAAAAAGTGGGTTATGAGATTTGTAGCAAGATTGATTTTCCATAATGGTTCCTAGTGTAGGGGTTCAACATCTGATTTTCCATAATGGGTCCTAGTGTAGGGGTCCAACATCTTATTTTACAATCCTCAGATCCTAGATTTGAGCTTTTGATTTCTCCAAGTTTGACTGTCGAAAAGTCAAAAATAAAATATGTAAGTGAGTTTTTGTGGATTGAAAACAATGATGACAACTTTGACAACTTTGCAAATTTGCTCCTTTGATCAATTTTCAATTCTTCTTAACCTATAAATCTGCACATACAAAGAGAGAATAAAAATGTTTGTTTTTGGGTGAATAGGGGTTTACGTTAGTGAAACTCCATGTTGGTAATTAAACCTTGATAATGAAATGATGATAAATGAATGGTATTAATGAATGAACAATGATTTGTCACAAGTGACCAAAACCTCAATGGTTTCCCTTAGAGGATTGAAGTCTAACACATCTCTCTAAGGTCTAGATATTGCATGAATTGGCTTGATTGATGCTTGAATGCTTGAAACCTAAATCACAATGTTAGCTCCAAAACATGGCATGAACACACATGAACTTTGACATGATATGATCTTGATTGTTGTTGTAGATGACTGATAAATCTACTCTTCTATGCTCTTGACAATAATATTTTCTCTTATGAAGTTTGGATTATGTGTGCTTCTATTTGAATTTTGATAAAATAATTATGTATTTATGGTGTTTATCTAATTTCCTGAAAACTAGATTCCAAAAGCCGATATTTGAAACTTGAATTTGAATCATTAAAATGCCACCAAAAATATATTAAAAATTGGGTCTTAAGACTTAAAGGGGACCCATTTTCCCAAGGGCGAATGGGTCCTAGGACCTAAATCTAGGACACACAATTTCCAAGGTAATTTAGTTACTGTTGGCAATTGTTTAATACAATTTTCCCTTTCAAAAATGGGAATAATAAGGCTTTGGAAGGCATAATTTAGCAAATTAGAAGCTTAATTAAGTCCAATTAATTAAGGGACCCAAACATAGTGTGAAATTATAAAGGTATACAATTTTCTACACTACATTTAGCCCCCACTTTAGTGAGAGTATGAGCCCATGCTCAAACCAACACTAAAGTAGACAATAAGTCAAGAGAGGTCTAATTGTACAACTGTTGTAAAGATGAGATGAAAAGTATCAAGGGGATGATCAAGCCCCTAAGATCTAAGATCCCATGATAAAACCAACAAAGGTATAAAAGAGACACATAAATGCAATAGTAAAAAATCATACAATGTCAAAATTAATGCAAAGAGGGAAAAGGAGTGGATCAAGCCTAAGCTATTTGTCCAAAAATATGTTCACAAAGGCTAGTGAAGTCCATTATACACTAGGTGAGCCTTAAGGAAAAGGGGCAAGACACACAAACTAGGTCTATAAGGTGTGAAATCAGTAAAAGGTGGTAGATGGGCAAGTCATGCCAGGTGTACAGGCTCCCATACATCAACCATACCAAAAGCTACTCTGATAAATTTGATAAGGTTCCACACTAAATGGTTATAGGTTTTCACAAGGCTAACAAGCTGCATTATGTTACATTCATGATAAGGCACCACTAGCAAGCAATTTGTGTTATGCTCAGTGGCCATGAATTAGTTTTAAATGCAATATGCTAGTCAAAGAGGTTTTGATTAATACATGAAAGGTCTCACTTTAGGGAACATCACACTTGACATCACCACCAAGAGAGGAATAGTCAAGGGATAAAGATACACACCTTAGGTAATGCAAGCCATAACATTATGACCAAGAGAAATATAATGTGCCAAGAAAGGTCACGCTCTTGAAGGACATCAAATCCAATGTCACCTCCAAGAAGACACATAACATGAATTGAGAAGACCACACTTTGAACAAGGTCATGTCATACAATGAGTGGGATGTTGAATGCCCCCCACTTTAAATAAATTGCTGAATACCATGTTGAGAGCAATTACTTTAAAGTAGAAGATGATAAAGGCCAATACATGGGAGCTTATTTGGAAATCCATATGCAAAACATATGTTTCCAAATAGAGCTATGTCATGGAAAGGAGGTTACCCCCCATATACAATCTTAAGATAACACATAAGGGATCTAAAAATTTTGGGTCAACGTATGTCTTTTCTATAGTGATATAATACATCTTGGAACTATCATAATTCCCTAAATACTTGTAGAACAACAGACACAAAGGAGGAATGACACATAGAGAGTGAAAACAAATAAAAGACTTTTTGGGTCAACATGGAAGAGACCTAAATGTCTCAATGCATTGCATTGTCCCCAAAAGGAAAACACAAGACAAATGAAAGGAAAATCATTACAATATATAGAAGAATGCAGTTACAAACAGAAGAATTTCACAATAGAGCTTCTTCCTTTGTATCCTTGCACCAACAGAGTGACAAGAGTCATCCAAAGTAGGCTCACAAACACAGACATGCCAAGAAGCATGATATGAGGGATCACATTATGCACATGCAATCACAAAGAACATGAAAATAGTAAAGCTAGTCTGACACATGTGATTCAACCTAAAGAAAGTTATTTTCATCCCAATCTTGTTCATCATATGCAAAAGGCAGATAACTAGCCATAGGGGAAAAAACAAGTGTCATACTAGGATAATAACTTGGTTCAACATGTGGTGATGTGCTCTTGTTAGGAGGATTATCATGGTTATTCTCATCTAAGTTCATGGAAGAGGAAAATAATAAGTTTAGCTCATTATGCACTTCCTCATCAATCCTAACAATCTCATCATCATCATCCAAGTTAATCACAATAAGAGGTCTAATAATAATGTCCATAGAGGTTTAACATTTTTGTTGTGGCGAAGGTGGAGAAGGTTCATGCTTTGTTTGAGTTGGTGTTGCAGCCAATGGGTTTCTTCCTTGGTGGAATATCTAAGAAAACCCATGTGTTGTTCTTCAAAAGACTATGATGCTCAGAATCCATAACCTTTTCCCATTCAGGTTTACCCTTGGCCTTTGAATACTGTTGGGGCTCATAAACACTCTGAATGTTGGCCATAAGAGAAAAGTTTACTATGTTATTTTTTCTCTTGCCTCTAGATGATCTTCCATCAACAAGCTCATCATCATGAACATCACCAATGAGCTTCTCCCACCACTTAGGGCAAGGAGGAGATGCATCTTCTTCCAAATCAGGATGAACATCATCATGATCCAAGTTATCCCAAGGAAAATTTTCTAGTACCAAATCTTTCCTAGGAGATTCCACAATGTCAAAATCATCATAATCCATCCCTACAGGTTAAAATATTGAAAGCTTAGCTCCCAAATCCTTGGTCTTTATAGGTTGATTGTTAGGACTCTTGATGGGAGAAGAGAGCAAAAAGGGCCCACCTTCCTCATCAAACAAAACATCCCTATTGAATGTCAAATGATCAGTGGTCACATCAATCAGCTGATAGGCCCTATGATTGTCACTATATCATGTTAGCATCAACTTTTGGCTCTTAGATTCTAGCTTGGTCCTCTTGGCATCTGGAATCCAAACATATGTAGTTGAACCAAACACTCTAAGATGAGTGATTCTTGGTTTCCTCCTAGACCATGCTTCCTCTGGGGCCATCTTCTTGATGGATTGTGTGGGAGATTGGTTAAGAAGGTATACTGTAGTATACACTACATTATCCCAAAAATTCTTGGGAACATTCTTGTTCTCCAACATATAGCGGGTCATTTCTGTGATGGTATGATTTCTCTTCTCAACAACACCATTATGTTGAGGGGTATAGGGTGTGGTAAGCTAATGCTTAATATTGTGTTTAACATAGAAGTTAGTGAACTAGTTGGAACATAACTCACCCCTATTATTTAACCTAAGAGTTATGATTTAAAATCTTAACTCTTTTTCAACTAATGCCTTAAAATTCTAAAATTCATTAAACACTTGTGACTTTGCCTTGAGAAAATACACCCATATTTTCCTACTAAAATCATCCACAAATAGGAGGAAATACTAAATACTAGTAATTGGTTCAGTATTCATTGGTCCAAAAACATCTGCATGAACCAAATGTAGAACCTTGGATTCTCTCCAAGACTTTCCATCTAAAAATGGAGTACGATGTTGCTTCCCTTTTTAGCAAGCTCCACAAACACCATTTGTCTGTTTTTGAATCTTAAGTAAGCCTTATACCAAATTCTCCCGAGCCAGCTGAAAGAGGTAGGCAATATTGAGATGCCCATACCATTGATTACAAAGAGTGCTAATAAATGAACTCCTCAAAACCAATGCATGCTCCAGAGGATCTCCAATATCAAGAAGCTGATATAAACCATGATCCTTGAGCAGCCAAAATTTTCTTGGACTCCTTATCAACAATTCAACACTTGTGTGAACTGAAAATGATGTCCAACTTTGGACTATGTCGCATAATATGACTCACCAAGAGAAAATTAAGTTTCATTCCCGACACATAGTATATATTAAGAATTATTAAATTTCTCCCACCAGATGTGATTTGGACATTTCCCTTGCCAACAACTGTATACTCTTCTTCACCACTCAAGATGATAGAATTAGAGCAAGCCATATACTCTGTGAACCAATCTCTCCTATTTGTAAAATGTTGAGAGGCTCCAGAATCGATATACCATGCAAATGATTTGACACAATCTATTGGTTGTTTGGCCATCAATGCATAAGAGGTAGATGCCTGGTCAGACTGCATAGATGTCATCCCTCCCGTTTTCCAAAAGCATGAAAAATGAGGTAAAGTTTGTGATCAGCTGGCACTAAATCCTAGAAAAATCCGATGGCACAACTCCCATGATTTTTAAAAAATCATTTAAAATGAGGCTAAAAATGCAAGATTTTTTTTTCCAAAAAAAACCTTCAAAAAACTCTAAAAAAGCAAGATTTTCATCAAAATATGATAAGGTTGAATTTTGTTAATTTTTGCTTGGGTAAAAAATTGAAGTTATCCGTGAGACCTGGTAAAGTTATGGCTAATAGCAGGATCTACAGGGTGAGGAATTCCTTCATGGATGAAATTGGGAATACAATTCAGAATGGAAAAGAGAGTGGGAAAGTAGAATTTGATGAAACTTTTGCAAAGTTCAGGTTAATGACTGATGCTTTTGTTCATTGTTATGACAAGAAAAATTCTGAATAGTCATCCCAGAATAAAGGATTTTACTGTGATTTTAAGAGCATCTTCTATACAACAGGTTATCTTAGATCAAATAAATGAAGCAAACAAATGTGAAAGAGCCAACAATTTAGAATTTGAAACGATGGTGTCTTATGTATAGATCGCCCCTCTAATTTTCTCCTAGAATAAGGTATAGCAATTTAGAATTTGAATCAATGGTATATGAACAACTATTTAGCCTATCTGTTATGCTACAAAAATTAACTATAGGCTAGAACATATCCATATCAACATAAAATACTAAGTGCAATTCACCTCAAACTCTATTGTACCTGAGCTTCTGGTGCTTCTAGACAAAACCTATAGCGAAAAAGTGTAGTATCCATCTGAAGGAACCATCTTCGGAGCTCTTCCCTGAAATGAGGGTTGAAAACATTAGAAGAAAATCAATACCATAATTCTAAAGTAACAATTTGTATCAAGCCAAATGTTAGAAAGTATAATTAAAAAGACAAATCCTTACAATTGGACCTCAAATTGGACCAAGCAGATTTATGATTTTATCTTTAGAATGTAGGAACTTTCTTTGTTGGAGCTTCACGACCTCAAATTGGATCGCAAATTGGACCAATAAAATTTATGATTTTATCTTTAGAATGTAGGAACTTCCTCTGTTGGAGCTTCGTGACCTCAAATTGGATCTGAAATTGGGCCAACAAATTTATGATTTTATCTTTAGAATGTACAAAATTTCTCTATCGGATATTAAAGGTCTCAGGATGGATATCAAATTGGACTAGCAGATTTATGATTTTATCTTTATAATAAAGGAAATTCCTCTATCAGATATTCGAAAATTCCTACACTCAGGTTTTGCTTCCTAGTGAAAACACCCGGAAGTGTTTCACACCGAATCAAGGTACTCTCCAACCTGGTTATGTCACTGATAGAAATCCATTTTTTCTTAAACCATCCATACCTGAACGTTGCATCACAATTGTTGGTGTAATTAAATGTTTTGTACCTTGTCCTAGGTCATAATTACACCTTAGTTAAGTTTACTTAGGGACCACCTTTGGTGGACTTATCTTCTTATTACTTTATCACCTCCACCTTTCATGGACATATCATGTGATTAGGGTTCCACCTTTTGTGGTAGATCCACTATTTGTGGTGGTTATCACATTATCACCTTTCCACTTTAGGTGGAGTGATAGCTTTTCATTGTTGTCTCATGTCATAAGATTACAACACTTGTCATAATCTTATGCACTCCTATGTTCTCACCTTGGCTATATAACCAAGGGGTCTCTCATTGTAAAATCAAGCAATTCCATTATCATTGACATTGAATACAGTTTATTCTTGTCATATTATTTTCTCTCTTCTTTGTGCTTTCTATTTGGTCCATAGATCTTGGCATCCATAGCCAATTCTAACATGGTATCAGAGCATGTTTGATTCTAACAACATTTTATTCTTCTTGCACATAAAAATTCCACATATTAACCCCTTCTAAATAAAACTCAAAATCATCATAAAACCATAATTAATAAATCATCTCAGCTTTAGAAAGAATCTGATGTCATTTTCTATCAAAACAAAAGCTGTATAAATCACAAAAAATCCATGAAGCCATCCATCCAAAGAGAAAATAAGAAATGTAAGGATTTGAGCAATATAAGTCCAAAGGGTTATGCTGCAATGGTAATGGAATCACCATAAGAGCACAAATAAGGAACAAATTCTTGTGAGTGTAATTATGTGATCCATAACTCTATTGGTCATGTGGCACATTTATGCTCTATCAAAAACAAGATGCATTCATGTGTGACCCAAGTTTAATGTGGCTATGTTGTGATAGAAATGGAGGCACTCGTATGAGCACAATTCATGTACAAATCATTGTCATCATAATTAGGTGTCAATCATCATTGGGTGCATTCAGGTTTACTCAAGTTTAATAGGTTACTATGTAATGATAGCATGATCCAAGAGCTATTACCTTTTGCTGCAATAAAGATCCTATAAATCTGTTTGATATGCAAAGTGGTTGTGTTATATCAATTGTGTAGTGCATTTAAGAGCAACCCATGTTTAATGGGCTATTCTAGAGAGTGATCAAGAATTTCTAAACCTTATGAATGTTACTTAAAAGTGTACAACTTAAACTACAAACCAAGTTTGTTACATACTTGAATGCAATCTTGGGTTACCACAAACTATAATAATGTGATCTGCTAGTAACCATTATGGAAAGTATTAAAGCAAGACCCATGCTATATAGGATACATTTCCCTTATCAGGTTTACATACCTTAATGATCAAACACAAGCTTCCCACACACTCTAGAATGCAATCCAAGATCATACCACAACCTTGTCAAGAAAACTAATTTTTTGACCCAAGATTTAAGGTTGTTTTTTAATATCAACAAAAGCATTGGTAAGAGCATGACTAGGGTACAAACCCTAGGCCTCTGTAGAAACATAAACCATAACTCTAGCAGATTAGTGAGGTTGTAATACCAGAAAGATTGAGACATTATAGACAATAACAAGCACACTATGTAGCTTAGTGACATTTGTAAATCCAATCTATGGTAAGAAGAATGATAGTCAGTTGAGTTGTGAGTCAAAAAGAGGCCAAGCAACTATAAGATAATAAAGCTCAAACCTTGTATAGAAAAGTGGATATTTTAACAGTGAATTTCCTTACCCCCTTGCTAACCTTAAGAGTTTCTAAAATTCTATTGGCAGTGTTAGATAGGGAAAATGCAATCAGGGAATGAATGTCTAAATGAAGTAACAGTGGTAATCACAGGTTCAATGTTTCTTCTTAGCCATTGTATAATGGAGGTAGTGGATTGCATGTTTGAGCAGTGTTTTGAGACTCATCAAAGATGGGAGAATAGTGAATAATACCCTGTGGATGAAGTAGTGACAATAAGGTTGAAGGATCTTAAGACCCATAATGCCATGAAATAATGAGTCCCCTATTGTAAGTAAGTAGGTAGTCTATAGGGTAGAGTTTGATTTTAGAGAAGGATGCTCATGAAAGGAATCTTCAAGTGATAGTGAGTGAGATGTTTGAGATTGTAGCTAGGGGTGTAATATCCAATGTTAATGGTAGTTAGCAAAGTAGTAAATTTGCAAGAAAATCAAATCATACACAAACAATTCACAATGTTATCTTGCATAATGCCTTGAGTTTGAAGAAAAAAATATCATTGTATCTTGATGGAAGTAGTGACCTTAATGGTCAATCACTCAAAACCATGATTTTAAAACATGTTATTATGCTTATGGAGGAAACATTTTAAGCAAGGCAATGAGTGGTGGTTTGGAACAATGTCAGGTATGAAGGACTTTCTTTATATGAATACTATGTAGTCTAGATTAAGACAACGTTCTTAGAAGAGATTGAAGGTGGATTATGGAACTCAAGGGTTACCATGATAAGGATTAAAGCAAAGACTGAGATATATTTAAAATCCTTTGTGATGAAGATATTAAAGATGTCACATGCAAAACCCTAGCATCTGGAGTAATGAATACAATGCCAAAGAGGATAGTATGTTGGGGTAGATTTAGGTGATCTCCACATCATCTAATCACAGGAAAATACATCATTTATTTATTTTTTTAAATTAAAAGAAATCATTCTAAACCCTATATAGGATACATTGATACTTCAAAAGCATCTAAAGGAATTTGAGATTATGCAAATATATGTCAATTAAATACCTAAATTACAAACAATATCTCAAAAAATGCAACCCTTGTTGAGAAAGGAAACAATGAATCATATGCCTCCTATCATGCACATCTCCTTACCATTCTTTGTCATTCTTTACTGAAAGACTTCTCCATTTTGGCAGGCTACGCTTGAAAATAAGGTTTTGACGAAGGTTTTAGAGTATTTTTATTAAAATGAAAACTCCATTTTGGCGGGCTACACCTGAGAATAAGATTTCGACGAAAGTTTTAGAGTATTTTGGTGGGTTATATTCTTAATTCCTTAAATGATTTATTCAAATGGATTGTGACTAAATAAATGACTAACTATTGTGACTAAATAATTTTTAGTCAATGACCAAATTAGTCATTTACTTACTCATTTATAGCTGAGTTGCAAAATATTAGTAGAATTTAGTCATTTTTAGTTGAATTGACTAAAATTTTGTCACCTAGTCATTTATTTGCTAAATTCTACTAGTGCTTTGAGTGTACCCCAAATTTTGAGCACAACTAGCCATTTTAGGAACATGATCATCAATAATATGATCTAGGTTATGCACAAGTCTATTCCTATTTCATTATCAAGAATTCTCCTCATGTTATCTATGACAAGAATTGCAATACCAACAATATATTCAACACTCACAAAGTTTTGAAGTTTTCTAAGGCTTTTATCCATTTTTTGCAAGTTCTCTTGAGGGACATGAGCAACAATATTTTTAACATCAATGGGATTGGAAGTTATGGGACATGTAACATGGGTTAACTAGTGTCAACAGTATGAGCGAAAGAGTTGGAAAGCCCAAGATCCACATCGAATGTGCTAGCATGAGATGCCGAGTCTTGAACTACGTCTCACTAAAGTATTGGCAATAGGACACTAGGTTGTACTCATACAAGTTTCACCAAGCTAAAAGTGTTCCCAAAATGGATAAAAGGTAGTAAATGAATGTAGAAAATATCCACAAATAGGAAACACAATGCAAGTATGTAAAATGATATTGTAATTTTCAGAGCTAACATATAACGATTTAGAATTGAAGAACCTGAAAATGATATATTTTGAATACAAACATTTATTTTTAACAATGCACTTGTTTTGACCAATTGACTTGAATGCAATCTATAGAGACCTATAATTTAATAAACCAAAACTAATATTTTCAAACAAGATATAAAGAAGATAAGAATAGATTTATGCCCAAAAATTTGGAAAATGACCTATACAAGGACATATTCGCCCAAGGGTGAATGGGTCTTTGCACAAGAGTTGGAAAGTTTGAGTTTTTGAGTTAATGTTGAAGGTCTCTATTTCATGTTACAAATAGATACTTTTAGTTATAGATTTCTAGAATTTAATGATTAGATGTGAATGTAATTTGATGAAAAAAAAAGCAAAAAGACAACTTTTTAGATGTAATTTTCATTGAATTTTTTGATGCAAATGATTGAAAAATACCGTTATTCAGACTACTATGTAAAATGAATGCAATAATGTATGTAATTGTAATGGAGTGAATTTGCATCCCTAGGAAAATTCCCCATTTTGTAGCACTTACCTTAGAAAAATATAAATCTGATGATGCAATTCCACCACTGCCATCTCGCTTCATCCACCTAGCCATGCCTTTTCGCGTTGGTGGAGGAATCTCTATCTGGGAAACGTGCACATCGCGTGGATGTGCATGCATCACATTTCCATCCTGACAAGATTCCTATCTATGGAATTTGTAGAGGCATTACGTTTCTCCATTGGCGATGAAGTGTAATATTTCCTACCTGCTTGATTGGAAAAAAATGCATATTTTGCCTCGCTTTTTCCATTCAAATGCTCTACCTTCTCATTCATTCATTCTTCTTCACTCTCTAGATCAATTCACGCACTCTTAGCTCCATTCTTTCACTCCCAATCTTTGATATCACTCTTTCTTGATTGCAAGTCGCTAGTTCTTGGATCTTATACCTTGTTTGTTCTGAAAACATTGCTTTTGGAGGAGTTGCAAGCTCTCTCCTTCCACTAATAGCCTTGAGTGCTTGTAGTTGTGGAGGTGACATTGTCCATTGTTATTTTCTCTCTATGCCCCTTTTTCAACTACATAGAATACTTATTGTTGGTGCTTTTATTTTCTATGTCTTTATCATTCTCTATATCCTATGGCTATTTGGTTGTCTGTGGAGGCGGAAACACCAAAGCGGGGGACTGATTGAGGTAGTCCTCTAAAAAAATTCCCAAAATTTTTCCTTGGTCTTGTGTGTGTAGGTATTTTTGTATAGAATTAGTTGAAGATTTGAATTGTGGGTAGGAAGGTTTGATTTCTTACCTTCTTTTGTCCATTCTAGCATAATTTAATTATAGTATTCCTCTTGTTATGTTTTTAGTTTCATACTTTTCTAGCGTTTTGTCATAGTGTAAACATTTATCTGTCAGACAGTTAGTAGGTGTCATTGAGTTTCAGCCTGTCTTCTAGATCTCTATCTATACAGATGCCAATGCACCACTGAGACTCCAACACACCATGTTGGAGTCTGTCATTTGTGTTGCCATCCTTAGACAATAAGCTATCTAGATAGCAGGCCAAACCCTTGAAACTGAATCTTTTGACCTTGTAAGCATTCAAATTTAGTAGAAGAAAAGTGACAAACCATATGTCCTTCCTTTTTAGCCTCAGTAACTTACGCATTTCAATTCGCTTAGAAAAATTGAGGAAGTTTAGGGAAGCCCATTGCTTAGGACTCTCTTGTGACCTAGAGACTAGGGGTAGCGGGTCCCCCTTCTCTACATTTTGGTGAACCCAAAGTGAACTATTTTAATTTTATCCCTTAGTATCAAAGGACCTTTTCTCATTCCCTAGGTGTGTTGTATGTTCACATGTTGCAGGGCATGCAACCTTGTAACCCAATCTACGACCCCTTGTTGCATAGTTAGAAGGACACCTAAATACTTGGAAACAAAATTTAGATAGGTCACTTTTGGATGTTCAAACCTTTGGAGTCTACTGAGTCTGTTTTTCCTATGTATGTAAATATGGTTTCATTTACACACATTCCTCCTGCCTAGCCTCCGAATGGGTCACCAAACATAAATTTCACATTGTAGGATCTACCTATGAACAAAAATCCTTCCCCCTTATACATTCTTGCTTGCGTCAATTGAAACATTGTGACTGATGTGCTTGTAGACCTTGCAAGTTGTATGAACATCATAATGAAGGAGACTCTGCTTATTAAATTTTTGCATAGGGAGGAATATGAGAAATTGTAGACCACCATATGTACACATGATGGAATCTTGGTCCCTCCTCTCAGTTCTATCACTCTTTCGATCTTGGTAGGACCCAGGGCCATAGATAATTCTTTTGTTATAATTTCAAAGTCAGATTTATTCAAGGTGAAAATAGGCATTCTATAGTTGGTTTCCATGAATGGAATCAATTTGGTATTCACAAGTGTCTTAAGTTTTCTCATGAGGTATATGTGCATGTTGTGTATGACACTAGATACAAACCATTGGTGTTGTGTGGGGAATTCTCGTTAGATCACTTTTGGCCTACTCTTGTCAGTTCATTCCCTCCAAGGACAAAATTGTTGTATCATTCCTATGTAAAGTATAAGACGGGGGGAATGAGACCAAAAGTGACCTATCCTACATCCCCTATGCTATTTTAGTGAAAGGTTGTATAATTACATAATAGCAAGCTACCTCCTCCTCTTAACAAAAGGGGAAAGGGAAGCTTGCTCGCACCCAAGATCCTTCCTCTTCTTTTGCTCCATCCGCTTTCGCTTCTCACCTTGTTGCGATACCTTCATATCTTGCTCATGTGCCTTTGCATGGGGAGCTTGATGGTGCCTACTTGGCAAAAATCCAAGCATCGAGTGTTTGAACTTCTCATCTTGCCCATGGTGCCTAGGCCTATTGTTTATGGCAAGGGGAAGGGCCCTCATGGAGTTACCCCTATGTCTCAGCCTTTGCAAGCTCCCATTGCTCGTGCCCCTTAGCCAATGAATGAGAAGAGGCCCACTACTAAGGCACCTATGTTTGCTTCTCCACTCGTTGTTGTTCCCACTGTTATGCTTCTTGCTCCTACTCCTATCTAGGAGGCTTCCCTTCCATCGACAATGCTTATGGAGGAAAATCCTATAGTAGAAAAGAAGCCTCTTATCCCTTCTCAAGAGGTGACTTCTAGCTCCCAAAGTTGACAAAATCAGCTTGCACATGAGTGTAAGCACTGAAGAAAGGCTCTAGCTATTGAACAAGCTACCTTGTAGAAGGAAGAAGGGGAGCTAGTAGCTCATTTTTTGCCTCTTATTGTGCCTCCCTCTTTTTCTCCTTCTGCTTCAGTTCCACTCAACTTGATTATTCTTTTGACTCCCCCAAAAAATGCTGATGACCCTCACCCTGAAAGGGTGCATGTGTTCATCGCTCCCTTGGTGGAGCCCCCTCTTCTAATGTCCCTTCCAGAAATTCCTCCTTTTTCCCAGTTCATGGACATGCATAACACCATGATGGTGTCCACTATGGTTATGTCCTCTTCCTCTTCGCCTTCTGCTTTTTCTGTGGGATTCTGCATCCTTTGCTGAAGTGTAAACTGGAGGATGACCTCACTTCTAGTGGAGGTCAAAAGAAGGGATCACCTTCTTTAGAAGGGAATTCTGCTTTGGTTTGCACCGTCCTTGTGATGAAGAAAACCTTGATATTCCTTCATTTTCTTCTCTCTCCCCCTCGCCTCTCTACCTCTCCCTTCTCTAGGTATCTCAGGTGCCTCCTTCTTCTTTTTCCCGGTTAACACATGGCACTTTGATTAAATGCATGTTTAACTCAATGGATGATGTCCCAGCTCTATCAGTGATCTTTGCAAGATCTATGACCTTTACCTCACAAGAGTTGAGTGAAGGAGACCTTGAGGGGCCTTCTTCCTTAGCCCTTGTTGTAGGAGAGTTAGAGGATGCTCCCATCACTATCTTTACCTTGCATGCTCATCCACCCTCCCCATATAATGATCTAGATTAGGAGAATGATGACCTCTTGGTTGATGAGGACTAGGGGGTACCTCTTCTTTATCTGTAGATTATATTTTTGTGTGTGTTGTGTTCCTCCCCATGCTTATATTTATGTGTTCTTGGAGGACCCTTGCTACCCTTGTAGGCACTTGGATACAAGAGTGAAAATGTGCCATGAACTTCCTCTATATGTTTCATCATTCTTCTTTATGTTGTGATTTTGATTTTTGACAATTAGAGGATGATGCAAATTGTTGGAGGAATTTAGGCCTTCCTTCCATGTTGACCCAATTATTTATTTATTTATTTTCTTCATGTGCTCTTCTTTAGATCTAGTAACTTTGGGGATTGATGATCTTTCATTCACATACATCACGAGTTACCTATAAGAATTGATCTGACCCCGAACTCCTAGATCCCCCTGTCTCTTGATTTCTTCATCTCTACTTGTTCCTTGTTTTCTTTGTCTTTTCCTACCTATCTTTTTTCTTGCTTTGTGATATTGTGGTGCTTATGTGTTGTCTCTCGCGTGCATGACAACATTTCCTCGTTTACATCTCACCATGTCTCTTAGGTGACAACAACATTTCCTTTTCTTTCTTTCGTTAGGATGCCACGTGCTCATTTGATTCACACACACCATTCTAAGGAGTCTACTACACTTATATAATTTTCAATAAGGTGAATTTAGTGGAAAAAAAATCCATTACTGCTTTTTTTTAATTTTTCAAAATTGCATTCTTCAACAAGGATGCCCTAAGTGAGATTTTTCTTTCAAAAATAAATTCATAGCAAAAAGAATCTCGCCTTGAGAAGTACCATTATTTTTATTGGATTCCTTGATGACATAATCATTTATGAAAAAATGTCTCACTTTTCAAATGGAGTGTCCCTCTACATGGGCCTCTTGTTATCTTGAAGGTTTCCTGAGGGACCCCTTTGAAAAATTCTACTTCAATTATTTATTCTATGATATGTCTGGTTGACTAAAATTTTCTACCCAACATGATTTTTCTGTAGCTTAACATGTTGCTTTGTAGTATCAAGCACCTGTGAAGCCACTTTTACAATAAATCTTGTAGGACCAAGCACCTCATCAAGCTTTCCTTGCAAGACTAAGCACCTATTAGGGTCTTTCACATTAAAATCTTTAGGGCCGAGCACGTATGGAGTCCTTTCATGCAAGCCCCACAAGACCAAGAACCTGTGGTGCTCCCTTCATAGGACCGAGAACTTGTGGAGCTCTTCCTTTCTATAGGATATAAAACTTGTAGAGCCTTTTTTACAAATTCTATAGGATAAAGAAGCCATAGAGCCTTTCTATTTTTGCAAGATCGAGTACCTATGGGGCCATCTCTCTCTTTCATATCAAGGTTACCTTATGAGATCGAGAACCTATAGGGCTACCTCATGTATGTTTGGGTGTGCCAAATCAAAATATTCTTCCTTGATGGTTTAGGTATATTATCTTCAACCTATTTCTACTTTACCTTGCATTCGCACTGACACGCATGCTCGCTAAAGTGGGGGCAAAATGTAATGGAGCGAATTTTCACCCCTAGGAAAATTAACAATTTCATAGCCCTTGCTTTAGAAAAATATAAATTCGATGATGCAATTCCATCGCCGCCACCTTGCTTCATCCACTTGGCCACACCTTTTCGCATCAGTGGAGGAATCTGTATTGAGGACGACCGTGCTATCATCTTGACATGATTCCTGCCTTTGAAATTCGTAGAGGCATTATGTTTCTCTATTGGTGATGAAGTGTAATGTCTCGTGCCTCCTTGAACGACAAAAAATGGGTCTTTTGTCTCCCTTTTTTCATTCAAATTATCTAACTTCTCATTCATTCCTTCTTCAATATCTGGATCAATTCACACACTCTTAGCTCCATTCTTTCACTCTTAAGCTTTGATATCACTCTTTACATCATTATGCATTGTTATTTTCTCTTTACATAATTTTGTTTACTATGTAGCATACTTGTTGTTGGTTCTTTTCCTTTCTATCCCTTTATTGTTCTTTGTATCCTATGGATATCTAGCTATTCGTGGAGGTGGAAACACCAAAGTTGGGGATTGACTGCGGCAGTCCTCTAAAACAACCCAAACATTTTCCTTGGTCTTGTGTGTGTAGGTGTTTTTGCATGGAGCTACTTGAGGATTCGACTTGTGGGTAGGAAGGTCTGATTTCTTACCCTCTCTTTGTCCATTCTAGTATAATTTAGTTCTAGCATTCCTCTTTCTATGCTTCTAATTTCATACTTTTCCAACAATATGTCGTAGTGTAAACATTTATCTGTTAGACAGTAAGTATGTTTCATTGAGTTTCAACATGTTTTCTGGATCTCTATCTATATGGACATTGACGAGTCTAGTTTATGGTTCAATTATTGATAGTTTGTTGTTCATTTTCTATAGTTGTCATAGACTTTGATGCTTGGATGTTGACCTTTTTATGATAGTTCCTTAAAACCATAAACTTTAGACATGAACTTATTTTCATAGCCTCTAAATGATATTGACATGCTATATGAACTTTTTGTGTTAATTTTACATGTGATTAATGAATATCACTTTGAGATAGTTACAGATATGCAGTTGTTGTGCGTACTAATATTGTCATGCAAATATAATTAGAGGCCTGCAATTAAGGGAGATTCCACCAGCTGGTCATCTTCCATACTGGTCAACAGGGTGGTCATTCAATGAGGGAAGACTCTTGATAGCAGAAAGATTCCTCATTCAAATCAAAGTTGTAACTGCCTTATAATGGTCTTAATTTCCTATTGAGTGAATATAGGCGTTACTATTGTGCTAGATCTGCTTTGAGGCAAAAATGCCCGACAAGATTCTGCACATGCGTAACTGCCTCCACTTATTATGCTTTCCCTAATGTGGCATCCTCCTATTCTAATGGAGTTGACTGCCTTGATAGGTGCTTAGTTAGTAGCTTCTATAAATAAGATTGAGATTCTCCTTCTCAAGAGGTTGCTTAATCTGATGATGTACTTGCACTCTTAGTTTTTCAGTAATACAGTCATGTTGCCCGATTGTACTCATGTTTTTCAATGAATGAAATGAAGTTATAAGTTCGTGCATCTAAGTTTACATTTGTTTTAGGGGATACTCATCCAAGGGGGACCACTTAGTGAGTATTCCATCCCTTAGGTTAGTTAGTTATTTTCTATTCAATAATTAGTTAAGAATCTGGCACTTTCTGTTCCTGCAGCCACTAGAATTCCATTCTGTGACTGTTCCTGCAACCAAACTAGACAAAGTAGTTTCCTGTTTGTTCACTCAAATTTTCATTTCTATCATAAATTTCAACTTGGTTTAGTTATTGATTGATTCTCAACACTTATGTTATTTCCTTCCAAGAAATTTACTTTCAACATTGTGTCTTTCTTAGCTGTAGGATGTATATGGCTACTTTGGATTCCTAGTGCACATACTGTGCTAACCCATTTCAAGTTCATGTCCCTGGGTTGACAAGTTAAATGCACTTTCATGATGATTGAAATAGCTATTCATGTTAGATGTCCAATCTCTGAATCACAACTGTGAGGGATTAGTTGTTAAATCATTGTATGAGGCCAACATTTTTTGTGCCATTGTCGGGGATGGTGTCAAACTAGGGAGTTCTTTGGAGTCATTGATGGATTTTCTTATTGTAGTATTTTTGGAAGTTTTTCTTAGTATACCCCTCATTTAGCCAAGTAATGATCCCTCTATTATTTTTCCAATTCTTTGTCTGAGCTAGCTAATGGTGTGTTGATATCATATGCATAGAGAAAGGATAAGAGATGCTCATGGGAGATTCCTTCCTAACAATCTTGATCTATTCCAGATAATTGAGTATTAGATCTTGCCAAGAAACAAGGAAGAATAAGATCCACACCTCTTTACTAATACATTTCCATATTTGACTAGTTCTGAAGTTTCCTCTAAAGATCAGAATTTGATTGAGAACTCCCTTGCTTTGGAACTTCATCAGGCAGGCATGGGTGATGAAAATGGAAACAAACCTAACCAACCAGCTTTTACTTTCCCCATTTCTCATCAGAATGAAGTAGAAAACCTCAAAAATATCCCTGCTTTAGTCCTTCCTAAGTTCTATTGACTTGTCACAAAAGATCTTGATACATTCTTGTTCGAGTTTGATATACTTTGTAGGAGTTATGACTATACCACTGATGCCCATAGGCATAAGCTATTCCCTGCCACCTTGAAAGAAGTTGCATTAAGATGGTTCATGAGCCTAGGAAGAGATATTGTGGAGACTTGGGAGGACATGAAGACAAAGTTACTTGATAAATACAAAGAGTATTACAGGGGCAGTGACATGAGAGGAGGTGAAATTTTTCGAATGCAACAAAAGGAAGATGAGGGCCTGGAAGACTACATTTCAAGGTTTTTGTTTTTCTTACAAAAATCTCCACACCATACACTCAATGAAGAATCAAAGAAGCTGATTTTCTTGAGAGGAATTAAATGACACCTACACATATGCTTTGGACCTAATGGGAGGGGGAGATATTACCCAAGTTCCTTGGGAGGACATCAAGAAGATATGTCAAAACTATTCTACGGCAACTTCAAAGAAGGGGAGAGCTTACCAGTCTTCCATGGGTAAGTCATCTACCCATGGAGTTTCAAGGATGGATATTAATCAATTAATAGTAGACTTCAAGAAAGACATCATAAACAATATGGCTACTCAGCTGGATACACTTCAAGCCAAGAAGAAACAAGAGGAGGTAGAGGAAATGTTGGAAAAATATTACCCTCATTGTAGACAAAAGAAGAAGGAATGCAGATGCAAGATGATAGCTAATATTAATAGAAAGTAGATGGAACCTGAGTTCAAGCCAATCTAGGGTGAATAAGATCAAGTCTAATATGTTGCACAAAGGAGACCATGGGCTCCAAGACAAGGCATGCCACCAGATCCACTATTTTTTGCTGGGCCATATTTCAATTCTTATTCATCTGGTAACCAATGGCAACCCCCATATCCATCCAATTATGGAGGATATCAACCAAAACCTTGGAATAACCCTCCAAATGCTTGGCCCAACCACCAAAACTCTCCACCTCAGTGGCAACAACCTCAGGGGAATTGGTAGCAGTTTCAAGGAAATTAGCAACCACCTCTAGGAAACTGGCAACAAACATATCAATGGAGGGGAGAGGACAACAATGGCCAAACTAGACAACCAATTACATGAAACCACCTTCTCAACCTCAAAAACCTACTATAATGCCTCCTCCTACTAGTTCAAATTCAAATTCACCTAAACCTACTCAGCTACCAACCCAACCCACACCTAACCTAAATAATAAACCACAATAGTAGCCGGTATACTCTGCTGATCCAAATCAATTCCTTGCATATGTTGTGAGTGTAAGTAACATACACTTACGTTTAGGAACTAATTTTCTAGCTCCTTCCAAACCCATTATCACTAAGCTTCATTTGAAAGAAGAGGAGCCTCTGAATATCCCCATTTAGCCAAGTGCACCTAAAAATCCTAAACTAGTCCTAGTCAAGCAGACTGAACCAGAACCACCATTTCCCCAGAGGTTGGAAATTGTGAAACAAAAAGAAGAAAAGAAGGACACAAATTTTGAAATTTTAGATCAGTTGAAGCATATATGTGTCCAAATACCTCTATTTTAGGCGATAAAAGATGTTCCCATATATGGCAACATAATCAAGGAATCATGCCTTAAGAAGCCAGGCAGGAAGAAGAAAGACCCCCCTACGGTTCATGTGGTGGGATAGTTGGTTGACATCATGCTTGGGAAAGTGACTATTCCCAAATATAATGACCTAGGGAGTCCTGTGGTAGGAGTTATTATAAATGGGATCTAGATAAAGAATGCTTTGATTGATTTGGGAGCAGCAATAAATGTAATGACTAAGGACATCCTGCAACAACTAAATGTCGCAAACATGAGACATACTCCTACTGTCCTGCAGCTTGATGATAGTTCTATTGTTAAGCTTGATGGGATTGTAGAGGATCTTGTAGTAACTATAGACTCTTGGGAGTAACCGACATATTTTATGATTTTTCCTCCTAAGGCCACACTAGGCAGGTACCCCATTATTCTTGGAAGGCCATGGTTAGCAACAACATATGCCTATATTGGATGCCACACATGAGACATGACCATTTATGATGGAAAGAGCACCAAAATAATTGTTCTCTACCCTCCTTCTCAGCCCTCCCATGATATGAATGATTCAGTATGCCCACATGTTGGTGGAGAGGCCGAGGAAGTCAATTTTGTGGCACAACTTATGATGTTAAGAAAAAGTCCTTTCATGCAGCTTCAAGATGAAGATGAAGTTTTGTCTAACATAATTAAAAACCACTATGAGGTAGAGGAAGCATCATCATCTCATGCATCTGATTTTCTTGATACAGTGAAGACACTCCTGCTCACTCTTCCTGCAACTGCTCTTCTTGCAGTCACTCTTCTTGCAACCACTCTTCTTGCAGCAATATGTATGTCTCATATATTGCTGCCACATGAAATCAAGGTACCAATCTATTGGATGTTGTTGTTGCATTTTTTATATGTGGTTGTCATTGATGTCAACATTATCGGCATTGATGATGCTTAAGGCTATATATGTCGAGGATATTGAGAAAATTATAAAAATAATATTGCAGGTAACCAATGAAGCTGAGAAGGTTAGAATGTTGGAAATTTTTGTACGTTGAAGATCTGAAGGTGTGCTTCAAAGGGTTTCTTGCTAAAGCTTTCTAGTATGTTTTTCGAAAGTTTCAGAGGTTCACATCAAGATTTATGGAAGTTATGAAGATCTATGTTCAAATAGTTATTTAGTTTCTATAGATGGTGTTCTTGGATGAAGAGGATGAAATTATGGTAATTTCATGTGTTGCGCATGTACCTATGTCATTCATGGATGAGTTTAGATCGTGCTGTATCCTTGCTATATGTTCACATTGATCGTAGTGTTCATGATCAAAGATTTTTCCGATGTGTGCTCGATTTTTCATGTTCTTGGCTGACATGATGGTAGTAGCATGTTGTAGATCCATGAAGGTTAATCTTTTATTGTTTGTAATATTCTAAGATGTTTGTTTGGGTCCTCACTGATGGAACTTTTAAAATTTTGTCAAAATTTTTCCTGGCATTGGGCATGTCTGTTCATCTTTTCTAACTAGGGGTCTAATGCTTAGGGTTTAGGGTTTTGTTACCCATGTTAAAATTGGTTTTACTATTTAAACCCTTATGTTATAATTTTGTATTGACCTATTATTGGGGGTTACCAGTATTTTAATTCATTCGACTGAGCCTTGTCTATCGTGCTGTTACCGGCCCCTTCACCCAACCTAGCGGTTCTTTATCCACGTTCGGGTTTTAATATTATTTTGCCTAAATCAGGTGATTTTTTCCAATGCTTAGACTTTTTCCTAAACATTTGTGCCTCTGAGGATCTTTTCTCGTTCTCCTAGTCGGCCCCACTATTATAAATAACTTTTCCATGTGTAGGTTGGCGGGCCATTGGATCAAGGGGTTCAGATCTGGACTGTTCCTCGTAGACCTTACAAGGTTTCTTGCTGACATCACTAAAGTGGTGTGAGGTATGCGAGATGCCACCATCTGTTGAGTACAATGGGGTGGGACCTATCCCAATGCACCAGTGGTGACAAGTGGATGTCATTTCAATTAAAAATGTTTAATGATGGGGATTAGTGATGACCGTCCCTCTCATGCCTCGCACGATCGGATTAATAATTTCAAAAGTGATGCGAGGTGTGCGAACTGGTGAAACATTGCCTAGTTCCACTGTACAAGGTGGCTGGATGGGACCCCCTACTGGTTCACGTGTCTCTAACTGTGAGGAGTGTGATTGGTTGTTGGGTTTTTCAAGTAGTGATGTGGGTTCTTCAATGATCTTTGACTTGATCTGAGTTGTCTGACATGCCAGGTCTTTATCACATTGACGGTCTAAATTCAATTTCTCTAATCCACCCATGTGAGGACTATTTGTGCTCTGCAAGTTATATTACTTAATGGCACAAGTCTTTCTGGTGGATCTCATCTTGATTTCCATGCGTACGAGCAGTATTCACTTGATGATCATGATGGGTTGGGCATCATTTTCCATGAGCTTGGAGATATTATGTGGTGGCAACATCAGCCACTAATTGCTCGATTGCTCATACTACAATTGGAGAAATTAATGTTCCCTACACCGACTTGCTCGATAAATGATTGCTAACTTCTCATTAGCATCATTGCATTTTTTGAGTTTATGTTTATGTGCAGGTGTTTGGTTTTTCTTGCTGAATTTTGAACTTGCAAATTGGATGGATAAGTCAGTGTTTCCTACTTCCCTGGTACGACGAAGTGCCAGGATGGGCACAAAGTATTTACAACGAGAGAAGAAACAAACTGAATAGAGTACTGTTCCTGGTGCTTCTAGCGCAGTTTCTGAAGGGGTTGACAAGAGGTCTAGACGTTGCAGGTCACCTATTGAGCTTTCTGTAGGCTCTGGTGGTGAAGGGTCTGAAATGGATTTAGACTACCATAATTACCTTGTGGCCCTAACTGAGCTCGTGGGAGTGGATGAGGAGGTCCTCGCAGTCTCTCCAATTGCTATGGTGGCACCATGTGATGTTATTGGGTCTAGTGTTGGTGCAAGCAAAGGTAAGGTAATGGTCTCGCTTCATACTGAAGTGAGGACCAGGAGCGGTCTCCTGTAGCGGGGCTGCATGGTTGTGTGAGGTGCAAGATGATGATGTGGTTGCTAGGATTCTTCTCTTTGTTTTTGATGCTATTTCTGCGGTTCGGTTCAAATGTGGACGTGCATGTGATGCGGTGGTTTTTGTTCTATTTGGCTGGTTAAAGGGGTGTAACCATTTTGATTCCTTTGTTCATAATATGGTTATATTTGATGATGAGGAATTTTGAAATGTAATCTGAATTTCATTTGGTTGGGATGAAATTCATTTTGAAATGAACAATTGAGCCCGATGCTTTTTTCTCTCTTGATCTATAAAGGAGATTTCAGGGTTCATTGTTAGGGTCATATTTTTGAGTCCTGAAGTTTAGACATTGTACAGTCAAGAATATATTGTAGTATCTTGAAGGTTGCAGCTAGGAAGTCATTCTAGGTCAGGTATGTGCATACGATAAGCATACTATGCTTTTTGTAATTACTGATATCGAAACAAATCTAAATATTTAAGACAATTGCTCTCGTGTGTACGCATGAAAAATTGTGAATGGATTTATCAATGGTTGCTTCATTCATCTTCAATGGTATATTTGAATGTGTGATTCATTTTCCTGCTTTAACTTAATGACTTAATCAAATGCTTGAAAATGAATTACAGGTCTGTGGTAATGTGCTTAGGATTTTCTAAGGAGTACTATTTTGAATAATGTAAAATCTTATAGTGTAAGGCATTATAATGATAGTTCAATGATATTAGAGTTATGTTTTATGTGACTCCCACCCAATGAATGAGGCACTGGTTAGTTCATTCAAGATCCTTTTAAAAGTACAGAATGGTAGCCCTAAATGTGAAGCTTCATAGTCTGAACATTTTAAAAAATCAAATTCTATCTATCTTGAGATGCAAATATCATATTACATTTGCTTTCCTAGCTTTAGATAGTTTTTCTTATTCTTTGGTTTGCCAAAACCTGAGTAGATGCTATCTAGTTGCATTTATAGGAATGTATCTATGTTTAGAAAATTTCTTGAGGCATGAAGCATTTTTATGAACATGTATAGGAAAACCCTCCTTGGTTTCACAAAGCTAAAAGTGTAGGAGATCTCAGTCTTTGACTGAATCTTGTTAGTTGGCCACTAACTTCATGAATTCTTGAATATAAAGGTTGGCAACCTCTTAGAGAATTATGAAGCCTTAGTGGGAAAATTAAAACAACAAAACTCACTATGTTGTGACTGACTTGTGTTGGTGCACATTGAAATTTATTCATGTATTGAGGCCGATAGTTGTAATTTATTCTTTATTTGAGGCCGACTGAATAGTGGATGTAAATAAGTATAGAAAATATATATAAGTGATTGTTTTCCTCATTTGGAGGCAATTCTTGGTGTGTGCAAGAGATGTACATGTGTGAATAAAGTTCAAACCATTCAAGAGAAGATCAGAGTATGAAAAAGTTTGAGTAGAGTGTGGAAGAGTGTGTAAAAGTTTTTGTGTGCCTAATCAGAACTGTAATCAAGATTTTGTAGAAAATATTTTCTCAGTTCAACTTCATCATATGGATTTAATCTAATTATTGTATGTAAGGCAGTGAGCCTTCCTCTAAGCATTGTGCTCTAGGCAGTGTGCCTGAATGCAAGTGCATTCCCTTTTCATTCTTCATTATACTTCTAACAAGGTATAATCTTGTGGACTAACATCCACCATGGTTTTTCCCCTAATAGGGTTTCCACATATAAAATATTGGTGTTCATGTGTCTTTGTGTGTTATTTATTTATGCTTGCACTATTAATTATCAGATCTAAGATTTAAGGTTGCTTAATGTTGAATAAGTTTGATTTTGGTAACAATTGATTCACCCCCCCTCTCAATTGTCTATGCTTGTTTTACCAACAATTGGTATCAAAGCTAGTTCCTCTGAAGAATCCTAACAGCTTGAGGTGATCCAAGATGGCATCATACAAGAAGGATAGTCCTAGATTCGATGGTAAAAACTACTCTTTATGGAAAGTCAGAATGGAGTGTCATTTGAAGTGCATTAGAGAACCCTTCTGGAAGATTACATAAAGTGCATATACTATTCCTCAGAATAGTCTATCCTCTGAAGATGAGATCAAGCAAGAAAAAGATAATACCAGGGCTATTGAAGCATTTTTGAGTGCTTTGACAGATTTAGATATGACAAATGTGTTAGGATTGAAGACTGCATACCAAATCTAGAAAAATTTGGAAAAATTGTATGCAGGAGATGTGCTAGTGAAAAGTGATAAGCTACAAAGTTTAAAAGGTAAGTGGGAAGACATGAAGATGAGAACATCCTCTCTTTCTCTCAAAAGATAAATGAACTGGTGATCAGCATTAGATGTGCCGGTGGAACCTTGGATGAAGAAGAAATTGTGGCTAATATACTTAGATCTGTGCCTCCCTCCTACAAAACAAGAGCTCATGCTATTGATGAACTCAGAACAGTGACAAATATTACAAGAGACATGCTGATTGGAAAACTTGCTACATTTGAATTAAGTGAATTTGGTGAATCTTCTCCTAATACCGAATCTACATTCAAAGCTACAGTATAGAGAAAAAACCAACAGAGATACAATCTAGGTGAGAATTCCAAAAGGACATTCAAATATGAAGATGAGATGAAAAATATTGAAGATGAAGAAAGAGAATTAGAAGAACTGGAAGCATTGATTATGAAAAGAGAAACCAGAGGTCATGGTAAGTACAAAGGAAAGTTACCTATCAATTTTTTTTCTTGCAATAAAATAGGTCATTTTGCATCTAGATGTCCTGAAAGAGTTTCAAAGTACAAACCTGAGAAGACTAGATTTCAAAGGAAATGCTACTATGTTGAAGAAGGTGTAACCGATGAAGAATCTGACAAAGAAATAGGAAATGAAGATGAATGGGCATTTATTGCTATCAAAGAAAATGGTTAGGTTTCCATTGAATCTACTAGTAATGTGAATGTTGAGAAAGCTCTTGCAGCAAAAAATGAAGAAAAGGATGAGTGAGTAATTGATAGCGGATTCTCATATCATATGACTGGTGACAAAAGCAAGTTTGTAAGCTTGGAAGACTATGATGGCGGTGTTGTAAGATTTGGATACAACACTTCTGGTGTGATTCATGTCAAGGACACTATTTCTATAGGTGGTAAGCATAGTACTGATGATATTCTTTATGTAGAAGGCTTAAAGCATAACTTGCCAAGTGTTGGACAGATGGTGGACAAGGGTTACAATCTTCAATTCAAGGATGGTAAGTGTAGAATAAGGGGAAGTTCTAGAAATATGATTTCTTCAGGTACAAAGACAAATGGTAATATCTTTCATTTGAGTGTTGCTAGTGAAAGTTGCTTAATTACTCAAATTGATGTAACCTGGTTATGGCATAGGAGGTTATGTCATGTGAAATTTGATAACATTGTCAAGATAAGCACTACTTAAGCAGTCAACGATATTCCTAATTTAGTGAAGAATACTAACACTATGTGCAAGGAATGTCAAATGGGAAAGCAAACAATAAATTATTTCCGGAGCAAACAGTATAGCTCTAATGGAGTACTGGATTTGATACATACTGATCTATGTGGTCCATCCAGAATCAGAAGTCTACAAGGTGAAAGGTATTTTATGTTGCTCATTAATGATTATTCTAGAATGATATGGGTTGCTTTCTTAAGAGAAAAACATGAAGCATTAGAAAAGTTCAAAAGTTTCAAAGCTATGGCAGAGAATGAGATAGGTCAAAAGATCAAATATCTAAGGTCAGACAGAGGTGGTGAATTCACTTCCCAGGAATTCAATTCTTTCTGTGAAGGTCATGGAATCCAAAGATAGTTATCTGCTCCTTGGACCCCTCAACAAAATGGAGTTATTGAAAGAAAGAACATAACTGTTCTAGACACTACTAGAACCATGATGCTGGAAGAAAATATTCCTCATTTCTATTGGAGAGAAGCTGTAAGATTATTTCTTGCTTATGCTACTTTCAAGAATTATAAAGTCTATCAGATGGATGTAAAGTCAACATTTCTGAATGGTGAGCTAGAAGAAGAAGTCTATGTTGAACAACCAAATGGATTTCAATTGACTGATGAAAAATACATGGTATGCCGATTGAAGAAATCCCTATATGGACTTAAGCAAGCTCCTAGAGCTTGGTATGATAGATTGGATAAATACTTATTGAAGCTTGGATTCAATAAAGGTACTACTAACAACAATCTGTATTTCAAGCTGGATCAGAATAAAGAATTGATCATTGAAGTCTTTGTTGATGACATTATTTTTAAAGGTGATGATGATTTGTGTATGAAGTTTTCTGATGAAATGAAAAGTGAGTTTGAAATTTCAATGATAGGAGAGTTGAAATTCATTTTAGGATTGCAAATCACCCATTTGGATGATGGAATTTTCATATCTTAGTCTAAGTATGTGAAAGAGCTACTGAAAAAGTTTGGCATGGAAGATTTAAACCCAGTTGGTACACCTATGATAACCGGATACAAACTTACACAAAATGATGATTCTCCTAAAGAAAATTAGACAAGATACAGGTCAATGATTGTTGGATTACTCTTTTTGACTCAGATCAGGCTAGATATAATGAATGTTGTATGCATGGTTGCTAGATTTCAAGCTGATCCTAAAGAGTCTCATGTGATTGCTGTGAAAAGAATTTTCAGATACCTGAAAGGGATAATTGATCTTGGTCTTTGGTATCCTATGGATTATGATCTTATCTTGAATGCTTTCACTAATGTTGGTTGGGAAGGAGATGTGGATGACAGGAAGAGTACTAGTGGAGGTGCATTCTTCTTAGGGAAGAAATTGGTATCTTGGCTAAGAAAAAAGCATAACTATGTTTCATTGTCTACTGTTGAGGCATAATATATTGTTGTTGTAAACAATTGTACTCAAGTATTATGGATAAAGAAAATGTTGAGAGATGTCAGAATTAAGTATGAAGAACCCATTGCCATATTCAGTGACAATTTAAGTGCCATTAATGTTTCCAAGAATCTAGTGTTGCATTCAAAGACAAAGCATATATCCATCAAATAACACTTTTTGAGAGATAAAGTGAGTGACAAAGAAGTTATATTGGAGTATATACCTACCAAGGAGAAAATTGCAGACATCTTTACTAAGTCATTGCCTAAGGATAATTTTGAGTATCTCAGAGGAAAGTTAGGGGTGATTTCCCCTCCTAATCAGAACTAAGATGCAGGTCTTTGCATTAGTTTGTGAATTCATAGCCATATCTTATTTTGGATTGATGTTGTGGTGGCTGCTACTCAGGGGGAGTAGTCATATGATTCAAATATGTAATAAGAGCATGTGTACCTTTTCCATTGATGTCAAAGGGGGAGAGAAGAGAAATGTGAAAAAAATGGAGAAGATGGAAATAGGAAAAGAGTGCACAATCTCAGGGGGAGATTGTTGGAGAAGAGCTAGTTGGGTTGGTGGCATTATTTTTCATATCATGTGTTGCCATCAATGCCAAAGGGGGAGATTGTTGGATGTTGTGGTTGCATTGCTAATATGTGGTTATCATTGATGTCAACACTATTAGCATTGATGATGCTTAAGGTTGTATATGTCGAGGATATTGAGAAAATTATAAAAATAATATTGTAGGTAACCAGTGAAGCTAAGAAGGTCAGAATGTTGGAAAGTTTTGTACGTTGAAGATACGAAGGTGCGCTTCAAAGGGTTTATTGCTGAAGCTTTCTAGTATGTTTTCTAAAAGTTTCAGAGGTTCCCATCAAGATTTATGGAAGTTATGAAGATCTATGTTCAAACAGTTATTTAGTTTCTATAGATGGTGTTCTTGGATGAAGAGGATGAAATTATGGTAATTTCATGTGTTGCACATGTACTTGTGACATTCATGGATGAGTCTAGATTGTGATCTATCCTTGCTATATGTTCGCATTGTTTGGAGTGTTCGTGATCAAATATTTTTCCAATGTGTGCTCGATTTTTCATGTTCTTGGCTGACATGATGGTAGTAGTGTGTTGTAGATCCATGAAGGTTAATATTTTATTGTTTGGTGTGTTCTAAGATGTTTTTTTGGGTCCTCGCTATTTTGTGAACGACTTGTGTTGGTGCACATTGAAATTTATTCATGTATTGAGGCCGACAGCTGAAATTAATTCTTTATTTGAGGTCGACTGAATAGTGGATGTAAATCCGTATAGCAGATATATATAAGTGATTGTTTTCCTCATTTGGAGGAAATTCTTGGTGTGTGCAAGAGATGTACATGTGCGAATAAAGTTCAAATCATTCAAGAGTAGAGAAAAGTGTGAATAAGTTTGAGCAGAGTGTGGAAGAGTGTGTAGAAGTTTTTGTGTGCCTAATCAGAACTATAATCAGGATTTTGTAGAGGCTATTTTCTCAGTTCAACTTCATCATATCAATTTAATCTGATTATTGTATGTAAGGTAGTGAGCCTTCTTTTGAGCAGTGTGCCTGAATGCAAGTGCATTCCCTTTTCATTCTTCATTATACTTCTAACGCAGTATAATCTTGTGGACTAACATCCACCATGGTTTTTCCCCTAACAAGGTTCCACGCATAAAATATCGGTGTTCATGTGTCTTCGATGTGTTATTGATTTATGCTTGCACTGTTAATTATCAGATATGAGATTTAAGGTTGCTTAATGTTGAATACGTTTTATTTTGGTAACAACTGATTCACCCCCCCTCTCAGTTGTCTATCCTTGTTTTTCCAACACAAGGATTAGTGAAGCAACTATGGTAGAGTTAACTACACAAGTGCAGGTGTCAAAAGGAAAATATCTAAATATTAACAACAAACTTAGTGAAGAACAACAGTTGTCATTGGAAAACTTACTAAGGGCCCACCAGTGTGTATTTGCATGGGATTATCATGATATGAACGGATTAGAACCTAAGATTTGCACTCATAGGATATACATAATAAATGATTGTACACCAATGAGGCAACCACAAAGAAGAATTAACTCTACATTGAGAGAAATTGTAAAAGGGGAACTAGAAAAATTGCTAGATGTAGGATTCATCTACCCCATTTCAGATAGCCAGTGGGTGTCCCCATTGATGATTGTTCCCAAAAAATAATGGAAGTGGTGAGTTTTGGTTGATTATAGGGAACTTAATGCTGCCACCAATAGGGACCATCTTCCCTTGCCTTTCATAGATCAAGTTTTGGACTCACTTGCAGGAAATTAGTACTTTTCTTTCCTAGATGGATTCAACGACTATAACTAGGTCCAAATTACACCAGAGGACTAGGAGAAGACCACCTTCACCTATCCATGGGGGACTTATGCCTACTCAATACTTCCATTTGGCTTATGTAATGCACCTGCAACTTTTCAGAGGGAAGTCATTAGCATATTTTCAGATATCTCTCTATGGAATTCTATATGGATGACTTCACCACCTATGGTGCGGATTTCAATGAAGCACTATAAAATCTTAGGAGATTCCTACAGAGATGTGAAGACTAAAATCTATCTTTAAGTAGTGTAAAGTGCTTCATGATGATGGAGGAAGGTGTAGTTCTTGGCCACTACATCTCTCACAAAGGAATTCAAGTAGATCCTCCAAAGATTGAGGTGATCACTAATCTGCCTATCCTTGCAAAACAAAAAGATGTTGGGAGTTTCTTAGGGCATGCAGGTTATTATGCGAGGTTCATCAAAGACTTCAGCAAATGGCATCACCATTGTATAATCTCCTAACTAAAGATGTTGAATTCCAATGGACATAAGATTGTGACAAGGCATTTTTTGACTTGAAAGAAGCTTTGAATCATGATCTTGTCGTCAAGGGTCCTAATTGGGAGCTTCCTTTTCAAATTCATATAGATGCATCAAACTATGCTATAGGAGAAGTCTTGGGTTATTTTGTCAACACAAATCTATAGGGAGTTGAATTCAACTATACAGTGGCAGGAAAAGAAATGTTGGAAGTGATCTATGCCCTAAACAAATTCAAGAACTACATAATAGACTACCAGATCTTTGTGCACACTGATCATGCAACCTTTAAATGCCTCATGAATAAACCCCTAATCTCAGGTAGGCTAACAAGATGGTTATTACTGATGCAGGAGTTTGACATAACCATTGTGGATAAACCAGGGAAGGCCAATGTTGTTGCAAAATGTCTTTCAAGGCTGACTACAACAAAGGACAATCAAGTAGTAGATGACTCTTTCCCTGATGAGCATATATTTTCCATCAGTGTGCAGATACCCTGGTATCTTGACATAGATAATTATCTAGTCATAGAGAGAGTTCCTCCTCACTTCTCTCCAAAAGAGAGGAGGGTGCTTATTGAAAAATATTTTCCTTTCTCATGGATTGTTGGATGTTTGTTCTACACTACACAAGACCATGTCATGAGGAGATGTGTGAGGGAAGATGAGACATATGAAATTTTTCATACATGTCACAATGAACATGTGGAGGGAATTTTGTAGCTAAGAGGACAAAAATGAAGATTTTGAACACAGGATATTATTGGCCCACACTCCACAAGGATGTAGGGAGATATACAAGGAAGTGTGATAGATGCTAGAGGATGGTCTGACCAACCAAATTTGATGAGATGCCACTTTAACACCAGGTAGTAATCACTCCATTTGATAAGTGGGGATTGGAATTTCTCGAGCCCATTGATCCTCCATAAAATGGTAAATCTTATATCTTGGTATGCACTGATTATGTAACCAAGTGAGTAGAAGTTAAGGCCATGAAGCATGCACGAGACAATAATGTTGCAAAATTTCTTTATGAGGAAATTTTCACACGATATGGGGTTCTGAGAGAGATAGTGACTGATCAAGGGGCTCAATTTATTTCAACCCTTGTTACAACACTGGTCAATGAGTACAATTTTAGGCACAAGAAGTCTACTCCTTATCACCCTCAGGCCAATGGCCAAGTTGAGGTGACTAACAAATAAATTGAAGCCATTCTGACCAAAACAGTGGCTATCCATAGAAAGGATTGGGCAAGAAGATTACCAAAATTTGTTTAGGCTTACAGATCTACATGGAAAACAACTACATGATTCATTCCATTTGAGTTGTTGTATGGAAAGACAACTATGATGCCCATTGAATTTGAGCATAAGACTCTTAGGACTGTAGTAGATTTGGGGATGGATATCTTTGAGGCACAAAGGGACAGAGTCATGTAGCTAAATGCTTTGGATGAGATGAGGAAGGCAACTTTTCATCACACAAAGGAAGTGCAAAATCAAAGAATAAGGTGGCATGGAAAATTCATCAAGGATAAGAAATTCCAGCCAGGCGACTGGGCACTGCTCTATGACTCAAGGTATCAAGACAATACCTGAAAATTGCAGGCAAGGTGGCTAGGACCGTATGAGGTTGATAAAGTTTTTTCTAATGGAGTTTTTCAACTCACTACCATTGACTTTGTCAGGTTTAAGCTACTCATCAACGACCATCATCTTAGGTTGTATCACAAGCCAAATTCTAAGGAGGATTTCCTGTAACAATTCACTCAACATGCAACACTTGAACTTCCTACAGCTGAAGGAAGTGGACCTAGTGTCCCTCATTCTAGCTAACTAAGGTATGTAACTTTTCATAATAAAGACTTCCACTTTTTTGGGGTCCAATTCTTCACCCATCCACCCATCCATTCCACCTTTTTCTCTCTTCCATCACTCCACTTTCATTAATTTCTCAATTGATTTCTTGAAAAGTGATTGGTACTTTCTTCGTAATCTTTACAATAAATCTTCCATCAATTTAGGTACGTGCACATCAATTGTTATATCTTAATTATCTTTTAGTGTATTCATTTAATTATTGTACATTAATATGGACATTCACCATAGCATGTAATTATTCCTTTCCCATGTCAATCGTCATTCCACCTTGCATGTGAGGACACATCTGAAAATTTAGATTGGGGGGGGGGGGGAAGTGTGAATACCATGTCCATGTTTCTATCCGTATTGGGTCATGTAAGCAAAGTTTAAGTTATTGAGCCAATTTGAATTTTGAGTGAGATGACGGCTCACATGTGTGGAATGATATCAACCGTCACCATTCTTCTTGATCATAGCCTTCATTTATTGCTCCTTTACTGCTTTTATTGCTCTTGTCATAATCTTAAGCCAAAAGGTAAAATTCAAACGATATTGGTGTTGGAAATTTGGCAGCGTTGCAAGAAGGAGAAGTTTGGCTTTCAGAAAAAGATTGCAAGAAGGAAAGCTTTGTAGAGTGATTGTTTTATTGCAGATAACTGAACAATGGGAGGTGGGTTAATTGAAAATGAACCCACGGTTCATGATGTACTACTATAGGATGCACCTTGCCCTACCAAGTTTAGAAATTATGGATGGATAGATTATTTCTTGAAGCTGAATGGTTTTGATGAAGACGTTGCATTAAAATTTGCTCAAACATTGTCTGAAGGAAAGGCCACGGTAAAAGGGTTGGTCATAACCACTAAAGTGAGGATTACAAAAGTTACAAGGTAGCCTGCCGACATTGAACATTACCCTACTACCAAAGATGCTAGGTCATCTAGGGCCGAATTTATAGAACTTGGTGACCCTCCATTGAGTGTGGAGAAACAAGGTGTGAAGATAATTTCTTTGCCCAAGCCATGGAAGCAAGTAGCAATTTATGTGGTAAAGTATATTACTTATGAAGGTTGTCAGTCAAATCTACATTCTATGCATTTCAAACTCCTAAACCACATGAGGTACGGGAGAAGAATGAATGTTACAAACATGATTTACCACCTTCTTTCAATCATGGTTGAGACCCATAAAGGTAGGGACAATTCCGTTTCCCACCATTGTCTGATCGAATTATTAGTTGAGAAGTCTCTACATGATGTGTCTGATATAACTTGGGAGGAATTCTTGAATATTGATTAAATTAGACCAAAACATTTGAGGCCTAGGGTTTTGCCTCAACCTCGTAGGGTTTGTAGGAGAGTGAGAAATGTTTGGGCCACTCCTGGAGACTCAACTTCAGAGGCAAGCCCTAGTGTAAACCCTCCTGCAACCAAGCAAACCATAGAGATTAGTTCTTGTGAGGCTGAATGTTCAAACAAAGAAAGTTCCTCTCATGATGATGATGTCCCTCTTGGCATCCTAATGAGAACTAAGGCACAAAAGAGGGAAAAAATAAGAAAAGGAAAAGTTAAAAAGAAAATGGAAGAAAAAGAAGTGTCAAGCTCTAAGAAACGGAAGGCTGGCACTGTTCTTCCTGTAGCAAAAGAAAATCATAGAAATCCTCCTAGAAAATCAAGACTAGTTGGGCCAGCCATTGGTGTATCTCCCAAGGGAATCCCTAAACCTAGAGAAACATCATGAGAGGATACTAAAAATCCAAAGGGGAAGGTGAATGTTGAGGAAAAGAGCATATTTTAGGAAGCAGTAAACATAACACTAGTAGATCTTGTTGACATTGTAGAACAAGTTGAAAGCCAACTGCATGAGAAAAATCAAGAGCTCTTGCAACAAGAGCAGAAGAAAGAGGTCCTATAGAAAGAACATGAATTTGAGGTCCTGCAACAAGAGCAAGAACTTGAGGTCCTGCAACAAGAGCAAGAACTTGAGGCCCTGTAGCTAGAACTGGGAGAACAGTCAACACCCCTGCAACCAGAATTGGTTGAACAAATAGAAGCCCTGCAGCTGGTACTTTATGAAGAGCAAGAAAAAGTGCTAGGAAAATATTTGGTAGGAATACATAGGGCCTTTGATTCTTCAATGCACATGGTAGCCATGAACTTGTGGAAAGAATTGCAAAGGAGGGAAGAAGAATGGAAAATATAGAAATGCAGGCTAAAGAGGGAAATTCAAAAGAGAGATGAAGAGATTGAGGATAAGAATGAAGAAATTGCTACTTTAAAGAAAAAGATGGATAATATGGAAGTCGTAGTACCTCAGAGCTTAGAATGCAGGACTCCTCTAAGGGTCTATGCCCCCTCTTAAATTCTTCAATGTTTATCAAATTGCTCCTCTTGAAATGAAACAAATGTTGTGTGAATTCTATTTATATAATTATGCTGTGACCAAAGACCATGATTGGAATCCACTGCTGTATGTTGGAGATGTCCAATTAAGGGCATTTATATCTTGGATACAGAATGAAGTTAGTTAGGGAATATAGTTCAGGACTTATAAGCAAAATGAATCCAACACTCCCCTACCCATCGGGGATGAATCTAGAAATCCAGGGGACATTTTCAAGGATTGGCACATAATTCTTTACTGACCAAGATATGGCAATAGGATCCTACCTGAGAGAGATAATTTATAAATAATATGAGGAGATAGCAAAGACCACAGGGGAATATATAATGGGATACCTGTCACAAAGGTGGAAAAATCTAATTGATGATTTGAAACAAGTTGAGCCTCATTCCATGGAGAACTATGCTACAACACTTAAGAGAGTTGATAAATATATACAGATTGGAAGGAAAAAGGGATAATTTTGGCTTCCATTGAATTTTCAGCCACCTATCCTACTGTGGCCTGTGCCAAACTTCAATTACTACCTATATGACATAGCTGCAGAGAGACCAAGATGGAGCAAGTTGGATGGATAATAAGGGTTCTATTGGGATCCTAATTCAGACAAAACAAAAATTGATGTAGAACAACTGATGATTGCAAATTTTAGGACATTGACCAAGAAAAAGAACAACTCTTCTTTTGTTGGAGGACCAACAAGACCTTAGGTTGGGGGGAGTGATGCATCTAGTTTATGGTTCAATTATTGAAAATGTTTGTTTTCCATTTGCTACAATTGTAATAGAATTTGATGCTTGGATGTTGACCTTTTTATGATATTCCTTAAAACCATAGACTTTGGACATGAACTTATTTTCATAGCCTTTAAATGATATTGACATGCTATATGAACTTTCTGTGTTAATTTTACATGTGATTAATGAATATCACTTTGAGATAGTTACAAATATGCAGTTGTTGTGCGTACTAATATTGTCATGCAAATATAATTAGAGGCCTGCAATTAAGGAAGGTTCCGCGAGCTAGTCATCCGCCATACCGATCAACAAGGTGGTTATTCAATGAGGGAAGACACTTGATGACATAAAGACTCCTCATTCAAATCGATGTTGTAACTAACTTGTAATGGTCTTAATTTCCTATTGAGCAAATATAGGCATTACTATTGTGCTAGATCTGTGTTGACACAAACATGCCTAACTAGATTCTGCATATGTGTAACTGCCTCTCCAATTTTTATGCTTTCCTTAATGTGGCATCCTCCTATTCTGATGGAGTTGACCGCCTTGCTAGGTGCTTAGTTAGTAGCTTCTATAAATAAGACTCAGATGATCCTTCTCAAGAGGTTGCTTAATCTGATGATGTACTCACACTCTTAGTTTTTTAGTAATACAGTCATGTTGCTTGATTGAACTCATGTTTTTCAATGAATGAAATGAAGTTATAAGTTTGTGCATCTGAGTTTACATTTGTTTTAGGGGATAATCATCCAAGGGGGCCCACTTGGTGAGTATTCTGTCCCTTAGGTTAGTTATTTTTTGTTCAGTAATTAGTTAAGAATCTAGAACTGTCTGTTCTTGTAGCCACTAGAATTCCATTATGTGATTGTTCCTGTAGCTAAAGTAGACATAGTAGTTTCTTGTTTGTTTGCTCATATTTTCATTTCTATCATGCATTTCAGTTTATTTTAGTTATTGATTGATGCTCAACACTTATGTTATTTCCTTCCACGCAATTTACTTTCACCATTGTGTCTTTATTAGCTTTAGGATGAATATGGCTAATTTGGATTCCTGGTGCACATACTGTGTTGACCCATTTCAAGTTCACATCCTTGGGTTGACAAGTTAAATGCACCTTCACGATGATTGAAATAGATATTCAAGTTAGATGTCCAATCTCTGAATCACAGTTGTAAGGGTTTAGTTGTTAAATCATTGTAGGAGGCCAACAAATTCCAACACACCACTAAGACTCCAGTGCATCGCATTGGAGTCTGTCATTTGTGTTGCTATCCTTAGATAGTAAGTTGTCTAGATTACAGGTCGAACCCTTGGAACTGACTCTTCTAAACCCGTAAGCATTTAAATTTAGTAGAAGGAAAGCGACAAGCCATCTATCCTTCCTTTTCAGCCTCAATACCTTACCTCTTTCAATTCTCTTAGAAAACTCGAGGAATTTTAGGGCAACCTATTGCTTAAGAATCTCCTATGACCTGGAGTCTCAAGGTGGCGAGTCCCCCTACTCTACAACAATATTTTTAGATTTTTGAGATTTTAAATGATTCAAAATGAAATTTGGATGATGCAAGATACAATTTTGAAACACTAAATGAGATGCAAGACTAACTAATGCAAATCTTAGATCTAGGGTTTTAGAGACTTCCAAATTAGAATGTATGATGTATAATATCAGGTTCACCAAAATGAAACATAGAAAAATGGGTGTAAATGTGTGTGTGTGTGTGTGTGTGTTATGTGAATTTGGTTTATCAAAATGATTATCTAAAGGCTTAAACACACTTACACTTTCCCTAGTTTCATTAGAAAAAGAGATCTCCAAATGATAGGGTTGACTTTGAACCTTGAGGTGAGTCAACCCTATGTGGAAATCTATTGTTTCCTTATGACAAAAATGCATTAACAAACTAAATTGTATGACCTAACACTTGAAATGCAAAATATTATGATAACAAAAACATAAAAAATAATTTGTAGGCAAATCTGAGAAGGGAAGAATGGTGTGCACCTATGATAAAAAGTGGGTTTTGAGCTTTGTAGCAGGACAAGTTCACCCTAGGGTGAATGGGGCCTAGTGTAGGGGTCCAAAATCTGATTTTGCAATCCTTAGACCCAGATCCAAGCTTTTGATTTCTCCAAATTTGACTGTTAGAAAGCCAAAAATAAAATATGTAAGTGAGTTTCCATGGCTTGATGATAATGATGACAACTTTGACAACTTTGCAAATTTTCTCCTTTGATTAATTTTCAATTCTTCTTCACCTGTAAATCTGCACATACAAAGAGAGAAGAAAAATGTTTGTTTTTGGGTGAATAGGGGTTTTCCTTAGTCAAAACCCATATTGGTAATTAAACCTTGATAATGAAATGATGATAAATGGAAGGAATTGATGAATGAACAATGATTTAACACAACTCACCAAAGCCTTAATGGCTACCCTTATAGGATTGAATTCTAACACATTCTCCAATGTTTGGATCTTGCATGAATTGGCTTGATTGATGCTTGAATGCTTGAAACCTACATCATAATTTTAACTCCAAAACATGGCATAAAAACACATGAACTTTGACATGATGATATGATCTTGATTGTTGTTGTAGATGACTGATAAATTTTCTCATTAATGCTCTTGACAATAATATTTTCTCTTATGAAGTTTGGATTATGTGTGCTTCTATTTGAGTTGATAAAATAATTGTATTTATAGGTGTTTATCTAATTTCTCAAAAACTATATTCCAAAATTTGACATTTGAAACTTAAATTTAAATAATTAAAATGCTTCCAAAAAAATATTAAAAATAAGGTCCTAGGACTTAAAGGGGACCCATTTTCTGGTGGCAAAATGGGTCCTAGGACACACAATTTCCAAGGATTTTTTTTGTTTTGTTTTTGTTTTGTTTTGTTTTCGGAGGGTATCCCTGCTGCCCCAGCCCAACAGCCCCCCCTTACACTGGTTTAGGGGGGTGCAAGCAGGAGGTGAGACTAGTTCCTTCGGTCACAGGATAACCAACACTTCCCCCAAGTGTCCGTGACGGGGTAATGACGAGCCAAAGAGTCGACCCCAAGACCTCGAGGAGCAAACCTAAGACTTAAGACCAACTACTCTAACATGTGGGGGCAATTTCCAAGGAAATTTAATTACTGTTGGCAATTGTTTAATATAGGTTTCCCTTTCGGAAAACAAGAATAATAAGGCCTTGGAATGCATAATTTGGACAAATAGAAGCTTAATTAAGTCCAATTAATTAAGGGAACCAAACATAGTGTGAAATTGTGAATTTATACAATTTTATACACTACAAGATGTTATTTTTTAATTTGTCTTTCATACATGTTAAACTTGAAAAAGTATTTGTTGAATGCATATGCATACTATATTTATCACTTTATTTATATTTTTTGTTGATATTTGTTCACACATATGTATAGTGAAATAACATATTAAAATGATTAAATACTAAAAATAAATGTGATACGTACACAAATTATTTGTTATTTTAAAGTATTTAATAGAATATATTTTTTCTTTTCATATTTAAAAAACTTGTATATATAATATACAAGAATATATATTTTTTTAATATGTTCATATAAAATATAATAATATATACAACTATATATATTTTATGTATGTTATATAAAAAGAGTATATATAAATTTAAAATATATACAGTGATAATTCTTTATTTCCTAATAAGGGGTGACGAATAACAAAGATGATAGGTGAAATTTAAATTATGGGACAAGTGGGAGGATGACAGGTGTACATGGATGAAAGATGTCAAGGAAATATTTTTGAGGATATTTCATATAAGGAAGATGATCATAAATCTTATATCTCTAGAGGGGCAAATGATAATAGTAATCATTTTGCACATGTTTAATGATGAAACATAAGGCAATCATGTGCATTTTTAGGATGTTAGAGGAAAGATAATTGTACCCAATCAATAAGATCTCTCATAGGATGCTTCAACTCTAGAGTGATATTATGAGTATGATGGCTTCTTCCTTTGCTATTAAGAAGAGTAAAATGAGTAGGAGGAGAAATATAATTTAATTAAAGGAGGAAGAAGATGGAAGGAACATGTAGGGGGAAATGATATGATAAAACATTCAAAGCTTATATCCAAAATAAAATATTGAACCCAAACATATGCTTTTGCGTTCTTTAAATTTTGGAGTTGGCCAATGGATGGGATGTTGTGTGTAGGTACTCGAGAGATAATGAAAAATAATAATTATCAATCATTCAACAAGAGAAATTTATTTAACGTTGCACAATCTTTGAGTTATGCTTTGATGTTATCTATGATGGCTAGGACTTACTATACGATGACATTAAGGCGTTCTATATTTGTAATTTATAATATTTTCATGGCATGAAGGTGAATATCCAAAGGTTACACCACATAGTGGGGGACCTAGCCAAAGGTCTTCAAGTAAGTATTTTTCTCGAGGCAAGGATAATTGTTTCTAATTATTATTTTGATGATGATACTTAAGATAAATTGGTGAAAACTCTCACTCATATGAATGGAGAGAAGTGAAAAAATCTATTTATGTGTTTTGGGTTTTGGAAGGGGGGAGGGGGTTACATAATTTAACCACCACTCCTCTCTTAGAATTGATAGTGTCTCAATGACTCGAAGAAAGGGATGGCCAATGCAATTTTCCTTCCTTTCTACCATACTTAGTATTCTATACATAAATTTGATGGTTAAATGGGTATAGACAATAGTTTCTTTTTTGGTCTATGACCAATGATGAAAATTAGTAGTACCATATTATAGATATACTAAAGTAATGATAATAACATAGATTATATATTTTATGGGCTCTTGGTATGGTGTTGTCTCAATTCATGGTTTTCAAGCATTTTATATAATTTTTTTGGGTCTTTAGTTTTAGAAAGAATGGTAAAATTGTTGATTATTGGGAATTTAATGGGAAGTTCTTTCTCTCAATCACAGTTGATCACCATACAACTATTAGTTTTTCTGGATTTGTATTGTCAAGATAAGTGACCATTTTCTTAGATGAATATAATGAACCCATATTGGTTACCAAAATAAAAGCTTAAATTCTATGTTTTGTATCCCCTAGGTACCTAACAAAAGTATATTATTAAAAAATATTTTTTAAACCATATTAAATATATATACATTTCATGTATATTATATACATGAAATGTATATATATTTAATATATATATTATTATATATATACATATATGAAGTAGGTGGTAGAAAGCATGTTTCCAGGGATAACTTTAAGAACCCCCCCTTGAAAAAAGTGTAAAAACTTGGTGAATCTTGTATACTTCTTGAAAAAAAAAAAAATTATTGGCATTTTTTCTTTTTTTGAGGAAAAATAATAATCTCAATTGGTGAATCTTTTGTAGTTGCTAGAAGTCTTTAGAAAATCTTGGCAAATTATATTTTTTTTGAATCCAAAAAAATATTTCCATTAGTGATTAAAACCTATTTTCAAACCAACAAATATTTTCATTGACGAAATAAACCTAATTTGAAACCAAAAAAATATTTTTGTGAGCGAATTAAACCTTTTTTCAAACCCAAAAAAATATTTATGTTGGCGATTAAAACTTGTTTTCAAACTAAAATATATATTTTCATTGGTGAATTAAACCTATTTTCAAGCCAATAAAAAATTTCATTGGTGAGTTAAACCTATTTTCAAACCATAAAAAAATTTCATTGACGAATTGCACTGCTATGCCAATAAAAAATCATAGCATGGGTGGAAAAAATATCAAATGCTATATATTGTTCTATTCCAAGACAAATTTTCCACACACCCAAATTCCTTCATAAAGTCTTCAGAATGGAGACAAGTGTCAACATATTATAAGTTCTTATCAGAAGTGAGCCACTGAGCAAAGTACTATGTCTGAAGCTAGATGTCAATGCAACTTAACGATTAGTAACAATGAGTTATATTATTTAATAAGTTAATATAACACTAAACTCAAAATATTAACATTGCACTGACAGTAACTATGAGTTATATTACTGTGCAACTTAACCTTTT
This sequence comes from Sequoiadendron giganteum, assembly GCA_007115665.2. Lineage (NCBI taxonomy): Eukaryota > Viridiplantae > Streptophyta > Pinopsida > Cupressales > Cupressaceae > Sequoiadendron > Sequoiadendron giganteum. The sequence goes on along the minus strand of CM021103.1, from coordinate 328,175,814 downwards.
GATGAATGTTCAATGGATGACTGTAGTTGCATTCCAGAAGCAAATGTCCAAAGCATTAGGCTTATAAATTCAAGCCTCCAGAATAACCCTAGAACTGTTAGATTTGAAAATATCAATGGTCAAACTTTTATTACTTATTAAATCACTTAAAGTCATTACTCAATTTTTACGAAATAATATTGTCACATCAACATGTGTGTCTTGTGGTGAATTAAATGCTCAAGTGTTGAGTATTGATGTTTTCGTTCTATATATACTTCACCAAATTGATGTTCTTCATATCATTTTTAATATATTTTCTTTCTCTATTCACAATTTTATTGTGATAATATGGAGTCTTCATATTGTGTCATGCTACCCAAATGTTTTGGGGAGAAAAGAAGAAACAATGCATACGATGGACAAAAGCTGGGCATGGTTTTCACTATTCCTTGTGTGTTTGTTGAGGAGGCTATAAGAACAATTTTGGGTAGGGAATGGCTTAAAAACAACCACCATGCTCTATTTTCTGAGGCATCTTCTACTTTCTTGTCCAATTGCATGGATATTTTGCTAGACAAATAGTTGGTGGAGATTCTAGCAATACACTATTTTCAGCCTTTCATTTACTCTCTTTCTTCATTGGAGTGGGCACTTGAGCATTATAATTTTGAATTTGGGTTAGCGCCTATTGGTGGAATCTTTCCCAAAGTTGACTAGTTGCTTCTACAATGCAAGCTCTTTCCTTGGTTGTTATGAGGTGTGTTCTAGTCTGTGATACGACAAATGAATCATTGCAAAGTCTGGAGTTTTGGAGGAAGTATTTGGGTGATGCCATTTTCTTCTCAGCTCTTACTTTGTTCAATTCAATTCATCTCTTTCTCAAACACCTAGTTTAGGGCCTCTACGAATGGTGCATAATTTTTTGTAATGAATTGTGTCTATATTTTGTTGTACAACTCTTGTAATATGTATTTTATGACTGGTTTTTTTGTCACACTTAGTTCCTTTTTAACCAAGTTGGCTATGTACTTCAACCTTAAACTACTTAAATTAAAATACTTTTTGTAGCTCCATTCTTGTAAATCCTTTTTGCTTTGTTCAATATAAAAAAGTATCTTTTAAGATTGAAAAAACATTTATAATTTTTTTCTGATTCATTTGTTTACTTCTTTGACATATATATTTTATATTTTATATTACTCTTAATTGTCAAGAAATTGGTATGCGAATAGAAATTATAGTATACCCCACAAAAGTATTATTATTTCATAAGTTAATATAACATTAATATACTAAGAAAATTAAAAATGTACAAAAATATTTCACCATTCGATGGACGAATTATCAATATATAATTCTAATCATAAGTGAGCAAAATTTATTGTGACTTATTAGTGGACATTGATAATGATTAAGCTACAAAAATCCATTTAATTCTCTATCTTTTCAATGCTTCAAAGTACTCTGCCTGAAGCCAAGCTACCAAATGTCAATCCAAAAAACATTTGCAATGGCTCTCCCATGTGTTGAAAAAGTACAAAAACAAAAATTGACAATTTGGCTAACCTTTTCACTTAAGTTTAATTTATCTTTTGACAAAATTAAATTTAAAACATGTACCTAGGAAATCCTTGTTAAAGCTCCAGTTCTTTTTATCGATTTTCACAATTTTTTGGGATTATCGTTCATTGAAGAAAACGTGGCTACAAAACCACAGATTAATGCCATATGTACTTAGGAAATATTTAAAAGATTTAGAATTAAGTTCCTCTTCTAATCTGAAGTGAATGAAATGGTTGATTTGATAACTTGATACTGAAAATGGAAGAAAGTATGACACGTGTTTTCTTTTTATTGGTTTTCACAATTCCAAGGGATTATTGTTCATTGAATAAAATGGGCTTGCAAAATCGTCGATTAATGCCATATGTACATCTGAAGTGAGAAATTTGATAACTTGATATTGAAAACTATACAACATAATATACATGATGATGTCATAAATCCAGTTATTAATCAAAATAAGATTTATAATAGATTTCATATCGTTTGAGTGGCATTCTTGTTAGCATGTAGCCAAACGTCAATCAAAGAAGAAATTATACCTCACATGATTAAAGTTGATTACTTGGTTTTCACAAAAAATAATTATACCTCACACAACTCATGAGTAAATAGGGATGGTGAGCTCATAAATGGCCCATAAATAGGGATAGTGAGCACAACTGAAATCATTTGTAGAAGGATTTACTATTGAGTGTAATATTTTGAATTTTTGATAAGTATTTTCATTGAAAGGTTAATAAGAAATAAGATAATTTTGTTGTATTATTGGGGATAATCTAAATTCGATTGTCTCCAGTTATGTGGCTATAGAGTAAAAAGACCAATTTCCTTCAAGTTCAAAATGGGTGGAATTGGAAAGAAGTTGACTTGGTTTACCTGGCTTTTGAGCCAAGTTTTAAACTAGGATGAGGAGATATGATGGAGTAATTGCTTTCATAGAGAGTCTAGCCACATAAGTATTTTAATCTTGTTTGTATTGAAAGATGCCAACTTCTCATACTCCATTTTGACAAAGGCCCTCAAAGAGGAACAATAGACTTTCAGAGTCATTTTGTGCTATATTGGTACCTTGGAAATTCCCGAAGATGGTGGTAGAATATTTACTACCCCTTATCTTCTGCATAATTCTAATTGGTAACTAGGATAGGTATATTTTCTATATTCACAACTCCCATTTTCGTAGCATTGTTGGTAAGCCCTGTGGATTTTCATAGTTATTTTGGGTTGTTTTGGTGGGTCAGATTAAACATAATATGCAATATCACTTGTATTAAATGTTTTAACTATTGGCTCATGCTTCACCATAGTGGGATGTTGAACCAAGGTACAAAATTTTCTATAAATGCAAAACCATAGTGGTGGCTTGGAGCTATCATTTGAAATCCCAAGATCCCAAGCATGGTCAACAAGCCCCATGGTTTGAGAATATGGTTTGTACCCCTTAACACCACTACCAACTTGGAATCAATTTTGTTTGATGTAAAGTGTCATGTGTCATTTATACAAAACAAGATCTTGCATGCTCTACTCATCTTTAAAAAGCTATGTAATAATGTAATATTGTAATTTAGTTGTAATAAAATAAATGATTGTCTTATTCTTCATTATTCATTTACAGTAAAGAATAATTTTGTGTGTTCAATTTCTATTCAAATTATAAAAGTAATTAACATTAATATTTCTAGTAGTAGCACTTGCACATAAAATTTAAAGGAGGTTAATTTATTACATCGATATAAAACTATGTGTATGTTTATATGTTATAGAGTATGTGTTTGTGCATGCATAGGCTGCAAGTTGAAAGTTCTAGTTGCATGTGGTTGGATTAAATAATTAATAATAAGTTCTAAATAATGGAATGAAATAAACTTAGACAAATTAGATTTTTTTCCTTCAATAAATTAAGTATTATCTATTTATGAAATATTTGTATGCAGATTTAAAACATAAAGCAATACAAATGAAAAAAGAAAGTTTCCATCAAATTGACAAAAAGCACTAAAAGTATCACTCTTGCTAGGGTTTTCTAAAATATTTCTAATTTTTCGTTAGCCTACTCCTCCAGGGGCACCCAGTGTCATTAGTCATTTTATTAAGTCATTTAAAACATTAAGTTTAAAGTTATCGACCCCTTGATCCTCTCCTAACACTCACTTAAGAAGAAGATTTTTCATGTGTTTAATTAAATGGCTTAAGTGAGCCCACACTTTATGGTTCCATTATTCCATAGATGGTTTTATAAATATTAAGTTAATTTCCATGGAACCACGGAAAGGGGACAAGTGTCAATCAATGTCATAGGGGTCAATCGATATATTTCTTTTAAAGGGATTATGCAAGTCTGAAGGATGATTCAAGAAGATCTATATGTGACTCGTGGAACCACGAAATAGACACATGGACTAATCTCAATGTCTCCAATGGATTTTCTATCAAAGGCTAGGATTGTGAGCAATGGAATGATTTCACAAGTCCTCAAATAGTTTTATAAAGATTAAGTCAGTTGTTGTGAAACCACATAAAGGGGATAGGTATCAATGTCTTGATTTTAAAGGGATTTCATGAGTTTGTAGGATGATTTAAGAAGCTCTATATGTGACTCACAAAACCAGAAAATGGATACGTGGACTCATTTCAATGTCTCCAACAATTTTTCTATTGAAGGAAAATCTCATGAGGATTGTGTATTCTAACACACTAAAGTTTAAAAAAACTTTAAAACACATGTTTATATCATAAATTACTCATCTATTCGATGAACGTTTGATGGATGGTTGTAGTTGTATTTTAGAATAAAATGCATAGAGTTCCAGGCTTACAAACTCAAACCTTTGAAGTCACCCTATAACCATTAGACTTACAAAGATCAATGAGTGAGAATTTGTTTGAGATGGAACATTTTAACGATGACGCCTCTCACCAAAGTGATCAATTCATGGAAGGTACAAAAATGTAGGACAACTATTCAATTTATTTTTGTGTTTGAACATAAATGTAATGTACTAACTGTGTAGTTTGGATGTAACATGTTTCATTCAATTTAATATTCAAAAAAAAGAAAAAAATGTGAACTTTCTATTGCTAAGTTAATTTTTTAAGTGAGAGGGTCAACACATAGGGAGATTTCAGATTGCTCATTGCAATGCACTAGGGAGATTCTAGGTTCCATCCCAGCTATTCCATGCCTATCAGTGTCTCTATGTTAATCTTTTCAAGAATAAAAATTTGGGTAAATGAAAGACATGGATCTTATGTTTCATCATTTCTTAAATTCTTAATTTTTTAAACTTTGGGTTTAGGGACGAAAACTTGAGAGCCTTAAGAAAAATGAAGGACTTAAGAGTGACTTCACACTGTACAAGCATGTCTACCACCACTACTAGAGTAGTTGTTGGGAAAGGCAAAACAAATTCAAATAGAAAAATAGATTATGTTGGAGTGCTTAAAACCCCAAGTTTTTGTAGAGTCCCTACTAGTGTCTAATATACTTGGTGGTGATCACATAATTCAAAGGGGAAAACCTAAATAAATAGTCCACCTAACATCTAAAAATACATTCATTAAATTATCGACTAGGGCTAGTAGGCTTGTAATGGTATAGGCACTGTATATGCTTTCAAAGACTAAAAACTATCTAAACCATTCTAGGAAAGATACTACACTTGTTGGAAAATCATAAAATTGAAAAATAGTAAGGAAAGTAAAGCTATCTCTTTGGCTATAGGTACCTACAATATAAGATTGCAGTTAACTACTTTTTAAAAGTAAATTCTAGAAACCGACTAAACTATTAATTAAACTTATTCCACAACACTTTGGAGTATAGAAAATATAAGAATTACAATATGATTATGAAACAAAGTTTGTTCATGCATCCATCAATGATTGAAAACACAAAGAATCTACTAACACAACCTACATTTACAAAGTAGCAACTAAAATATAATTGAAACAACAAAAAAGAAAGGAGTGAAGGACAATTACCTTGAGTGGCCCTTCCTCAAGTAGTTGTCTTCGCCAATCTAAAACCAAATCTAACTCTTAAGATATGACACAATCATGGTAACTCAAATTCATCATTACATAAATACAGAATATCACATGAGATTCTGATCAAAGATATTATTCATGAAATTATGAATGCATGATAAACATAGTTTGTATTTCAACTAAAAATTGAAAGAGTATCTGGTAACTGCTAAAACCTAATTGACTAGCTAACTCAAGACTCAACCAACGTGTTGTACATTTAGGCACAAGGGAGATTATTCAAAATAGGACTCTAAACTAAAACCTTTAAAGACCACTCCCTATATTTCAGAGGGTGACAAATATTTAGTTAACTCTAAATACAACTAGAAAAGAAGAAGAGTCCAAATTGGATTGTGACTCTGTTTGTAACATACTAGAATATGGAATGCTCAAAATTAGTTTAGAATTCCAATCACAATAGGATTCTTCCTTATCTAGTGTCTTTATTGATCACCATAATGATGCATCATCTCCTTCATTAAATGTCTTCATGCCATAGTCATTGTGTTCAATTTATTTTGGGAATCCCCTATTTCATTGTTCAGAAACTCCTTCGGCTGCATGCTCCATGTTGTAGTTGTTGCAAGCTATAGTGCCTCCTCTGGTAGCAAGGGGTTAGTTCAAAAAAAATGTACACATAATAACAACCATGACTAAGCATAGATATCTAATCACAATTCATACATATTCACACATATATCATGCATTAACCATCACATCATAATTATACTTCCATATACTTAAACTAGGTTCAGGGTTTATATAATAGGTATCAAAGATAATATAATGTATGAACATGTATAGTAGAAATGTCTTAGTAATGTCTATAAGCATGTATAAAATATATAAAAACTAACTAATATATGGACTCACCATTTCCCCCCAAATACCCTTTGCTTGCCCTGAAGAAAATCAACTAGGGCTGGAGGTGGTAGTGGAGTGTGATTTCTCTGAGATCCATGACAATGTTCACTCTTTTGATCTGCTTTAGTTAAAAACCTTTGTAGCATGGAAGTCTCCTCATTCTAATAAATTCAACCTACTCACATTCCTCCATTTTATCTCCTGTCCAATGTGGCATTGTATAAAGGAGAATTGGTGGTTGGAATGTAAGTGGAAGTTTTTGACATTTCATGCCACCCTTAGATGACCCATCATTGATATCCGATCTGAGTGATCCTACATGGGCCATCTTGCATGAGATTTCCTTGGGGGTTCCTAAAATTGCCTAAATCCCAAATTTTTGGGGTTTCGTCCTATCTCTTACTTACCTTCATGCCTTCTATATTTCTCCCTTCCTTCCCCTTTTTCTTCTAATTCTTTTAGGTGTCGGCCTTCGGCCTTACCCTTTACCCCTTACCACTTCCTCTCCTCTTCCATTTTTCCTTTCTCATTTCGGCCTTTAGTTTTCTATCTTCCCTCTTTCCTCTTTTCGCTTGCATATCGCAATGCATAAGCCTTCGGTCTGACCTCCAACCTTTGAAATCTCTCCCTTCTCTGAGCCTTTCACTTTCTTCCATCTTTCCTTCTCATTTTCACTCTTTTCTCCCAAAATCTGGCTATGTCAAATTTTTGGGTTTCGGCCTTTGCCTCTACCTCTTACCCTTCTTCGGTAAAAGGTATCTCATCAGTTTGACCTTCGACCTCCAATGTTTCAAGGTTCGACCTCTAATGTTTCTCCTTCTTTTTGGTTTCCTCCTTTGTTCTTCCTTTGGAACGTGGAAAGCTGACACCTGAACTTCATCAGCTCGATGCCATATTAAGAAAAAAGTGTCTCAAATTTACTGGTTAATGCTCTCTCAAATCAAGAAAATACTTAGCCCAGTCAAAGTCTTCTACACTGCAATACTGCAAAGGTCTAATATAGGGCTAGTAGGTTGGCAGTAAATGTTCATTTGATCATTCCCCACCATCCTGCAACAGTCAGATAAGGGAGCTTGTGGTATTGCGAGGAATAGTCATTATCCCACAACCTCGTGATAGTCAGTCTGAAGGTCTACGGTATGGCAGTAGGCTATAGTATAGTGGTAACCTATGACACTGCAATGGTCATTTGGAAGTTCTATGATATGGCGGTAGCTTGTGGTATTGTAGTAAAGGTGTATGTGGTGAAGGTTAGTGCAACCCCGTGATGGTTAAAGAATGATGATGAGATTGCGGTTATGAATTTTTTGGGGCTCAACACCATTTAATTCCAAGGCTTGTAGAGGGAAAATTTTCAAGCTTGATGCCCTAACGATCCATGTTTTGGGTGCATTTTTTTCATTTAATGATGCCATTAATCCACATCTACCCTCAACTACTAGGCATAATTTTTAGGGTTTGAGGATGAATTTAATGTATTTACATGACTTATCTTGGCGGATTTGTGGGTGCCATTCCCATTCATTTTTGCTCCTCATCCTCTCTGACCATTCCCATACCTATTTCATGGATTTCATGGGGATCTTTACAACTTTTTCCTGAAAATCTTCACAATAGGGTAATGGTGTGGTAGTTATGTCTTCTCCAGGTCCTTCTTGGAATGATTTTCACAGCAGGTATGGTGTCCATGGCTCTTCTTGGCATGAATTTCTGGGCACAAATTTCTTGAATAGATCTTAGGGTTTCTTTGATCAAATTTGTAACCCTAGCTGGGTTGGGATTAGTTATTTTTCATCTTAGTTATGCCTGAACTATAAAGGCAACACTTCTAAATTTTTAAAAGGTTCTTCTTCCTCTGGCTCCTTTGGGGTTTTTCTTTTGTAGACATGTATTTCACATTAGGCCATTGTAAAGATTGGCTAAATGATTTTGTATTAATGAAGCTTTAATCATTGTTGTTGGTTCTCCCCTCTTTTATGTATGATTAATATTTATTATCTTCATGTCTGAGTGTTTGTTTTCATTTTGATACATGTATGTGTTGTGCCTATAGCACACACGCCCCATTTGAAATGGGGACCTGTTGATGGTGAAAATGACACAAACAACGTTAAAACAAAATATTTCTTCTCTATTTCTCCTAAAAAAGAAAGACAACATATAGTAGCCTAACTCCCAAGGTCCTGGTAGTTGGTTCTCAACTTTCTGGTGTCACTCAATTGGTCCATGCAACTGTAATGTTCAAGGGGCCTGCGTGCTAACAAAGAATACAAGCAATGACTTATTCATTGAGCTATTTTAATAAAGAAAGGGGGTTTTAAATAAAATAAAAAGATAGATCAGAGGGTAAATCAGAAAACATGAATCAAACTCATCTAGTATCTGGACATATATCTTAAACAATGAATATTTTCCAACAGATCAAGAAAACCAAAGCATGAGACAATTTATAGAATAATCCATACTATTGCATGCATCTAAGGTGCTTATTTTAACATCACAATTCACATATCACAACTATTTCAAAGATTTCAAAAGAACACATATTCATTCATTGCCAAGATCATAGATCAAAAGACTTCAATAAATTCAATTCACTAATAATCTAACGAGATAATCCTTAAATCCGGTTTCTTCTAATGAATTTCATCACATAAGAAACAATCATGCTTTTGCACAATCAATGACATACAAATAGATTATAACTCATCAACCTTATCAAGTAAATTTTAATTCTAACACCATATTGCGTAAACTTGTAATTTTATTTTAACTGTAAAAATGAAGTAACAATGTATCTCTGTAACAACTATGAAATTTTTTATCTCCTAATATCAAGTGGCCAATTCTATTCTCTATTAGCTGGCCCTTACAATATGATACCCCAAGGGTATTTATAGATATACAAAATCTGAATTCCTCTTCTATTTTAAGTCGACCCACCCTTTTAGGGATTACAATTATCTTTGGAAACTCAGTTAAACTGGAAGAAAAAGAGAATAGAATAGAAGAAAGCCATGCACTTCAAAAACTTTCAGTGCTGCATGCAACATGCAAAGAAGAAGAAAGCTATGCATGCATGAGATTTATGTATGCGAAGTTTGTTCCACAATGTATTCATCATAGCTAGAGAAGACTTGTTGTAATATGTCTAATTCCGGCCCATCTACCCAGCTGTCTTCAAACTTAATTCTTTCCAACTCCACTATAGCAAACCCTCTCATATCCTTCAGCTTTGTCAACTCTCTCTTAGCTGCTCTTATTTCTTCTTTGATGTCCATCAATTGATCTTCACCAACATCTCCTCTCTGCATAACCTCTTTAAATCTTTCAATCCATTTCTCCTTTATTTGGCTCAAAGGTAAGCCTTCTTTTACAAGTACATCAACATTTACTATAATAGTAATGATGGTCTCCAACTCCTCAAATTTTTCATTTAGCTCCTTAACAAAATCTTGAACCTCATTTCTATGCTTGTATAGAAAATCTATTCTAAATCAGAGTATACAAGAAGTCTTTTCCAAAAAATCTTTATTATCTTCTTCTAATATTGACTGTTCTAGGAGGGTAGTCTTAGGCAATTTATTGACCTCCTTCAGTTTCTGGTTGTGTCCCTTCTAGTCCTCCTCTTGTACTTCCAAAGTTTTAACATATTGATTCATCTCTTCTATCAGCCCCTCAATCACTTTGTAAACCTCAAAACTATCTTCTAGTACCTCGTCTATTTCTTGATTCAATTTACTAACCCACCGATCCAACATTTCTGCCTTGCCCCTCACCTATTCCAAATCATCTACTTCCTTCTTGCTCAGCAAAACTGGAGTCTCAATCGTAGCAACCTGTTGTGATCTTGGAGCAGAAACATTTTTAAGGAAAACATGCAACTGATCTAGTTGATCCTTAAGCTCCTCCTTCCTTTGTTTATCCTTCAACATCCTTGACTTGGTTGAGGATGCTACCACATCAATTAAATTCATTTACTAATCTCTGGTAGGTCTCCCCAAATTCATAGTGCCTAGCTGATAATCTGTTAATTGCACATATCCTACCTCCTTATCTATCATAGGTATAGCACATTCCGCCATGATCTCTCCTTTGTTAGTCAGCCTAGTAGAATGCAGGATCTTGATCTTCTTTTTCAATTTCTTTCATCATATCCTCCCAATTGAGAGGTTGAGAAGGTGTGAGTGTTCTCTTTTAAAGGTCTAATTTGAACCAAGTCGGAGCACCTGGATTAACAGACATCATGGTTGAAGAAGAGGAGGCAGTAGCTAAGGGAGGTTGCACATTTACCTTAGGTTGAGAATCAACCCTCTATTTTTGTTGCTCCTCTTGTTCCACACTTGTTTGTGCCAGCTTTTCAGCTTCCTCCCTATCCTTTTGTTCTTGTACTTTCTTATCTTCTTCCTCCTTCTTCAACCTTTCTTCTTATAATCTTTCTTTCTCCAATCTTTCCTTCTCCAATTTTTCTTTCTCCAATGTTTCTTTCTCCAATTCCCTTTTTCTTTCTTCTGCTAAAGCTTTAAGCTTTTCTGCATCTTCTTTTTCTTCTTGTTGCTTTTTGATCAGTTCTTCGGCCTCTTTCTCCTTTTGTAATCATTCTACTTCCTTTCTGTGAGCTTCTTCAACAAGCTTTAACTTAGCTACCAGAAATTCTCTCTCCCTTCGATGTCTTGCCTTTTCTTCCTCAAGGTCATGAATTTTTTGTATCAATTCTAATTTATCAATTTCCTCCTTAACCTTGAGCTCATGCTCTTTTTTCCTTTGCTACTTCTCTACTTCATCACCTTTTGATTTAGCTTTTATATGCTGTTGTTGTAGTATGGCATCAGCTTGTGTCTTGGCATTAGTTAAATTTTGTTTCTCTATTGCTGCAGCTTGATCATCAACAACCTTATTGACTTCTTCAAATAATGCCCATTGATCCTCCTTTGTCATTACCTATTCAGTATCCTCCTCTAGAGGCATAATTTCTTATATACCCTTCTCTGACAGAGTCTCATCAAAATTTGTTCCAGCATCATGAATTTCTACCTCTACTTCTTTTCCCTTCATAGTTTCAACAATATTATGAAGAGTCCCTTTTTGCATTTCTTCACTTTGTTGTTTTACAAGTGGGATTTGAGTAGAAGACTCACCTAATGTAGGTGTTGAAATAACAGATCCTATTTGGGCATCTCCTTCTTGTGTCTCTGGTTCATCAACTGCTACTTCAAGCTCTATTTCTTCAATGTCTGGAGGAAGGAACTCCAAAGGATCCTTGGGAGGTGTCTTCCTTTTGATCCTTTTATATCCTTTCCCCTTTTTAGGAGCTAGTCCTTGAGGAGTTTTGGTTCTTAGAACCACCCATTGAATGCTCCTATCCAAGACTGCTCGCCCTATCTTCTTAATGTCAATGGCTTCCTGACTGCCCCAGTCAATCGGATCTAGGATTTTAGTCCCAATGTTTAAAGCTTCATACGATGGATCCAATACAACTCCATCATCCACCAATGTGTTAGGAATGTCAATTCTAATACCAAGCTCTGCCATGAGTGAGACAGGTAATCTCTCATAATTCTTCTTCCTTAGATCATACTCATCTTGTCGGTCACTCCAGAAATGTTTATCAAACACAGAAGGCAACAAGGCATTTATTTTACTCTTTGGGTCAAAGTGCTTCCAAGCTATATATAAACCTAGCTTTAAATGTATCAACTCATTGCACACTACCTTTGCTGCCACCAGATGTTGACAACTGTATTCACCCAAATTCATGGGGAACTTATGACATCCTATTTTATGTTTCAATCCAAACTGGGCATTAACCCCTAGAGCCTGATATACAAATTCCATTAAAAATATCTTATTATTGCAACATCTTGGCAACAAATGTGGATGACCTTCAAATCCAGCTAGCCTGAAGTATTTGAACCTGGGGTATTGAATGTACCAACATCCCCATCTAGTGATAAATCCCATGGCCTCTTGGCTCATTTTATACCCTACATCTCCATTGAGTTGGTTAATGATCACATATATTCATGCATCATCAACCCTTCTGAATTGAGTCTCAGCAACCTGTAGGGACATCTAGTTATAATGATCCCACACCTTCTTCTATCCATCGACCTCTCCTATTATCCCCACTCTATTCAGACCTAGGAAGATACCTACTCTTGTTGCTGCATACACAATGTAAGAAGTCATGAAAAAGCATTTAGTCTCCCTAATCCTGGTCAATTGATCATGAATGGCATCTGAAACAATCATCGGCCAAACAAATTGTTGGGTGCCATTTAAGATTATTTGGATGAAGGGAAACATCCACTCCTTGAAATGAAAGGCATCTCTCTTCCCAAAGGCCCTAGACAACATCATTATTAAATCTGATACTTCTTTATAAAAATCTGCCCTCTTTGGTTGGTCTACAAGCTTGGTTAGAGACTTGTTCTCTGTTTTTAACCACTTTTTGTTCAAGTGAGACTTGTTGGATTCCTTATATTTGCAATATTTCTCTAGGGCATCTACCTCAGTTAACCGCACCAAGTTATTTGGATTCGAAACACTAAACATGATTTGAAACATTTGAGGAGTGAGATCAATGATTACATTATCTTGTGAATCCATGCATTGTCAGGTAGCCGGATTGTAAGCTCCTGTAGCTGTCATGATTAACTCTGAGCATTGGATTGATAGAGGAAACAATGTGATATGAGCCAAACTAGAATCCACTATTCTCTTAGTTCTAGGTGTCACATCCTCATTGAATGTGTCAACACATGAATCCTCAAAGTTTTATTGGCCCAGATTGGTATCAGTTATGTCAGACCAATCTAATTCTACTTTGCTTGCGATGGCAACAGGACTGCTGTGGTTATACCTTAAGGAATAAGGTAACTGCTCTTGATTGATCTTCTTGGGTTTAGCCACTGCTTTTGATGTTCCTACAGGCTGGTTCCTTTGGACAACTTCTCCTGATGTTCTTGATATTCTTTAGCTTTCCTACAACAAAACCTCTAGTTAGATCCTTGAATAAACATCTCAAAATATGTTTTAAAATCATACCTTTCATACATACATTGGAGGCAGAACTAGGCAGAAAACATCCTAAACAATCCCCTTTTAACATACTGTCGGGGTCAAAGCAAAAACTATTATTGATATTTTACTAACAAGAAGCGGGCTCAGAGTTAGAACTGGAATAGTAACCAGAACTAGAATCAGAATGGAAACGGATTTGGTTTCTTTTAGATTTTCTATTTTCATATTTCGTCTTGGTTTCGCTTCCGCTTCTGCCAACGTTACCATTATTTTGAAATAAAGCTTCTCACTATAATTGGAGTCAGAGATGGGATGGAAAATGGAATTGACCTTAATCATAACATACGCCCAAAATCTAAATCAATTCCGATCCTGCCTCCCCCTAGGTTGACCAAGACGTCATCAATGATTTTAACAGTTTGATGCATAACTTCTTGATTAAGGACTAAGGTCATATTAAAATGAAATGAGGCTAAAATATAACATGATAAGACCATGGCCATGTGACTGTGGGGGCGACTATACTTTTAGGGCATCATATTTAAAATTTGAAAACACGAATACAAAAATGCATAAAACCCTAATCTAAAACAAACTCGATATAAAAACTAGGGCATGAATTTTATCCCTTCTATTTTAACCAGACGAATGTGCAACAAAAAATCTTAGTAAAAACAAGATTTATCCAACCCTAACTCACTGTAAAACCTGAATTTAATCTATCTCACTGTAAAACCAACACAACACGATGCGATCATGACAAAAAAATGTGAAAGTTACTGTGCCCTAAAATCTAGAAAACCAGATACAAAACCAACAAAAACAAAGAAAAACTAACTATGCAAACCCGCTGAGAAACAGGAACCTGCTCAAAGAAAAATGATCTAATAGAAACAAGAACATACAAAAGTAAAATAAAAGAAGAATGGGAACAAGAACCCTATCTCAAGCTCAAAACAAGAAAACCTTTTGAAGAAATCTGCAAGCAATTGTCTCCTCTTCTTTCAATCGATTCACTCCAAAAAAACTCCACTACTGCTCTACTTCGCTCTTCGATTTCTTAACAATAATAATAACCACTCGTTTAATCCCTAATCAAGGTAAAACATGGAGTTTCTACCTATGCATGACAGTTTTCATTAATGCATTAAATGTATTAAAGTGGAATCAGAACTGGAGAAGAACTAACACATCACAACAGTGTGACTTCAGTAAAAAGTCAATGACCAAGAAACGGCGAGAGCAGAATCGGAATGAAAACAGATTTGGAAACTTGAGTAATTTCCCAACTTCGTTCCCATTCTGGGTCCGGTTCCGCCAACAAAGCATAAAAAAAAACCAAACACAAAAATAAAACAAAAAGACCAAAAATAAGAAAACTTAACATAAAAACTTAATCTAAAACAAAATTCCAAAAAGTGGAGGTGGAGATGGAATAAATTTTGATTTTGAAACTTTCAACTAAATACCGACTTAACGTCCACTCCGGCTCTGGCTTCGACTCTGACAAAGACAAACAAAGAGGTCAAAAAGAAAGACTGTCAGGATGGGGATCAAAATGAGTTTCAAAGGAAGTTTCAAAACCCGATTCGGTTCCGATTCCGACAGACAAAACCAAGGAAAAACAAAGTGTTGGAAACAAAAGACTCCAAACTTTGTTTTAAAATCAACAAAGGATAAAAACAAAAAAAGGGGGGACCCATTTTGACCAAGGCAAAAGATGGGGTGGTTATGCAAGGCATAACAAATGGTGACTTGGCTGGGAAAATGGTTTACCCATTTTCAAGATACCCAAAGAAAATTTCAGTCACCCTAAAACTACTTGGTTTATGAAGCATACTAACTTGAATAAGATCAGATATATATAGGATAAGTTTGAGCTAGAATCTCAAATGTATGTGCTCATGAATTATTTTTGAATTTGAGTGTGTGCATATATTGTGCATCATTCTTTGTAGATACTTTCTCTGTTTGAGAAAAACTATACCTAAGATTCAAGCTATATAGGTTGAGTCCTTTAACTATCGCACAATAAAATCCTGGGAATTGCTCCACTGCCAGATAGGCGTCCATAGCCCCGACAGAGATACCTCTAGTTCTCTCAAAGCATTGCTCTACTGCCAGCCAGGTGTCCATAGCCCCGATAGAGATACTTGATTACCCACTTGATATTGAGTTTGCCTCTTCTTTCTTTCTTTTCTTTCATGTTTTCTTCTCATTTTTTTAAAAAATCCTTGCTTGTGGAAATCTTTTATGCACCTTCCTCAATACTCAGACATAATGAATCTAAAACATGGGTTGGGAACTACTATGGATTTCATGATAATCTTGGAATCGGATTTTTCACTTGAATCAAAGGGTAGAGCCATTCCAAAACAAATAGGTACTTACTCATGTATATGTTTTCCTAATTTGGTGATAGATTTTTTATCACAACTTATGAGATATTCACAATGTATCTTCTATCGTTTAATAACTTTTCAAACCCAAACTAGAATGGCCATAAAACATAAGTTTCAGAATGAAATCCTTTTCAATGATGATGATGAAAATACCTAAACCAATTTCTCTCCTAGTACCAATAGCATACTCTGAATAACAACCCCTTAACTTGAGATGACAAAATGAGGATCCCCAACAAAACAAGACAAAACAAAACAAACAAACAAAAAGAAAAAAAAAAAACTAAAAAAGAAACTTAATTACATATGATACAGTAGAATACATTTTCCTTTAAAAAATCAGACCTTCTATGCACCAAAATAGTGCTTGATAAATTGACCATTAACTGGTACTGGAATAGGCTCTCCTATTAAGGTACTCAAACAAAAAACATTCTCGCCTAGTATCTCAACCACTTGATAAGGACCTAACCAAAGTCCATCAAACTTCTGATGATCTCCTTTCTTCTCTCTGGCATTATCCCACAATAACACAAGATCTAATACCTTAAAAGCTTTTATCTTGGCTCTCTTGTCAAACCAGCATTGGACAACAGCTTGATGTTTAGAGAATTGTTGCAAAGCAACATCTCTTTGCTCTTCCATGTTCAGTAAATTAAGTAGTCTAACCTCAATCCTATCATCCTTGGTATAAAATTCCTGCATGAACTTAAGAACAGGTATTTGTAAATGGATCGGGAAGATTGGATCTTAGACATAGACTAACTTAAAAGGTGAATTTCCTAGAGCTGTTTTGATTCTAGTTCGATCTGCCCATAAGGCAAATCTCAACTGGGTGTGCCAGTCCCTAGGATTATTTTCTAACAAATTTATTATAACTTCCAACAAGTTTTTATTTGTGGACTCATCCATTCCATTTCCCTGAGGGTAATAATTGGAAGAATACTTCAAAACAGTTTTATGTTCATATGCCCATGAAATGAATTCAATAAAATAAAAACTAGGGCCATTATCACATACTAGAGCAAATGGAGCTCCAAACCTGGTTGTGATGTTCTTAGTCAGAAACTTGATGGCCACCTCTGTGGTGCTATTCTTGCAAGGCTGGGCCTCAATCCAACGTGTGTAGTAGTCAGTTGCAGTCAAGATGAATTTATGACCTGCAAAAGAATTTGGATTAATTACACCTACAAAATCAAGTGCCCATTGAGCAAATGGCCTTACCTCATATATTGGTTGTAGAGGCATTGCAGGATTTCTTTCTCTAGGTGCAGAAGTTTGGCATACATGACAAGTCCTGACATGTTGATGTGCATCTCTAAATACATAAGGCCAATAATAGCTTGATCTTAGAATCTAATGAGCCAAAGCATCAGCAGACCCATGCCCTATTCCATTCCTTCCATGAAACTCAGAAATAGCATGCTTAGATTCTTGCTGATCCAAACAACGTAGGTAAATTCCTTGAAAATTCATTCTGTAAATGGATCCCCCTTTGAGCATGCAATGAGCACTCTTCATCCTCAATGCTCTCCTCTGTGTAGAATTCATTCCTTCTAGAAATTTTTTATTGAGGAGGAAGAAAATTAAATCTGTATACCAGGGATCCTTAGTGAATGATTGGACAGCGTACTATTGACAAGTGATATTTTTGTCCACATCAACCATTGCTTTTGACAAACCCTGCCCTCGAACGAGTTTCATCGGGTGAATTTCTAAGTCAAACTACTGTAAAATTGCCATCCACTTCCCTCTTCATTCCCCCAATTCACTTTGCATCAAAAGAGACTTCACAGCTGGATCTACAACTATGGCCATCACTTGACTTTGAATTATGTAATTCCTGAACTTCTTCACTACTCGTACCAATGCAAAGGCTTGTTTCTCTAGTGGTGAATACCTTACTTCTGTATTCTTAAATGGAGAGCTCATAAAATCAATAGGTCTATCCTCGCTCTCTTCTCTTCTCTGTGTTAAAATGGTTGCACATGAATGTTCAGAAGCAAAAGAATAGATATAAAAGGGTTTTAAATAATCCAGGCTTGTCAAGATAGGTACCTCATATATAGATTGTTTAATTTGCATGAAAGTAGACTTAGCCTCTTCACTCCACTCAATTTTCATATCCTTCTTCATCATTTCATTGAGAGGTTTGACAATCTTTACAAACCCTGTTATAAATTTTCTAACAAAATTGATCCTTCCAAAGAAATACCTCATTTCCTTCTTGCTACCTAACCTTGTCAATTTCAAGATGGCCTCCACTCAGTCAGGATCTATGGAAATCCCTTCCTCTAATATAATGTGACCTAAGAGCTTCCCTTCAGAGACTCCAAATACACATTTCTTTGGATTAAGAGAGACACCATAACTTATACATTTCTTTAGATCCTTTTCCAGGTCTGCAGCATGGTCTTCTCTATTCCTAGAGAAGATAGTTAGATCATCTACATAAATGATTATACATTTTCCTATTAGATCTTTGAAAGCTACATCCATGGCCCTTTGAAAATTAGCTCCAACATTGATGAGACAGAATGGCATCCTCCTATAAGCAAATGTGCCCCATTTAGTGGTGAAAGCAGTCTTCATCCTATTCTCATGACTAACCAGGACCTAATTGTATCTAGAATAACCATGCAAGAATGACATCATCTAGGATCCATTAAGCTTTTGTAATACTTCATCAAGAGAAGGTAATGGATAATTGTCTTTCTCAGAGGCCTTGTTTAAATTTTTGAAATCAACACACAATCTGATCTCACCATTCTTCTTATGCACAAGAACTAAATTAACCACCCAGGTGGAATGTCTAACCAGAAATATTATTCTAGCAGATAACAATTTTTGAACCTCCTTTTGGATCAAGGGCTCAATTAAAGCATTGATCGAGCATTGCTTCTGGCGAAAATGCTTGGAATTTGGTTTGAGAGGTATGGTGTGAGTAATCACTGAAGTGTCAAAAGTTTTTAAATCATCATAACTCCAAGCAATAGCTTCAATGTTCTGCTCCAATACCTTGATTATCTTGTCCTTAATTTCTTGAGGGCAAGTCTTTCCTATAAGAACATTCCTTTCTAAGCTTGAGTGATTCAAATTAACAGATTCATACTTCCCTCCATCACTCTTTGTAGGCACCCTTTAGCGAGCCCTTGGGTCGGAGTCAAATATCCTCTCTAAAGCAACCATCCCTTTTAGAATGCTATTACTCTTTAAATCCAATATCCCTTCTGGACTCTCTTTCTCAGGATCCCAATCTCCTTGATCTCTTTCAGATTCATCTATTATTTGTCCTTGAAAAACATCAGAATTTTCCAAAAAGGCCAATATGTGCTAATTATCATCAAATACCTGAAAGTGTCGAACATTATTAGGAACAACTGGGACTGAAATCAACTCAACTTGAAACCTCTTTAGATCAAAATTTTGCATGGGTTCTAATGTGCTAGCAGAAACAAAAAGAGCATCTGCAATTTGATTAGCTTCCCTAGGGATTAGACTAATCCCAAAAACATCAAAATCTTCGATTAAATTCCAAACGCTGTTTCTGTACATAGCCAATATTTTGTTATGACATGTATATTGGTTATGTACCTGATTTACAATCACCTCAGAATCTCCCATAATTATGACAACAGTGACCTTCTTCTTATGAACAAACATAAGACCTCGAGCAAGTGCTTCATACTCAGCCACATTGTTTGTGCAACCGAACTGCAATCTATAAGAAGCAAAGTAAGTCTTCCCTTTCGGGTTAGTTAGCTCAATCCCTACTCCACTTCCTACTTTAGATTTGGAACCATCAAATTTAAGAGTCCATAATTGATCTTTGGTTGGGAGCTCTTTATTTTTAGGGATAATAGGGGATGACTTACTTGGGCTATGTGGTGGCTCAGAATTTTGCTAGTTATCAGCAATTGACTCAGGACAAAGCTCACTTGAAGATTTTTCTATGTTTTTATCCTACTCAGAAATCACTTTTTGGACAACCTCTTGGGTTAAATTGCAATCCAACTCATTTCTCATCAATGCCTTGGCTATTGGAAAAGTATCTGGGGCAAGTCTATTGAATAGGAACTGGGACACCTCAACTTCTTATTGGATTTTAGAACATACAACCTGAGTCTATTCTACTGGTGAGAAACCTTCCTGTTGAGAAAGACTAGCATGTGTGAGAATGGTAGCATCCTTAACTTTGAAAGAAAACTCATTGATGGGGGTCTAGGATTGTTTCTCTTGATATATTTGCTGAGGCTGATCTACATGACTTAGAATATCTTAGCATGATTGACATGTTAATTATTAATGATTGTGATAATGAACCCTACACCAACTAGGAAGCAACAAACTACTCAAATCAATTTCTTCTCCTAAAACCAACTTATCTTGTTGCAATTTCCTTATCAGAACCTATTGGTTGATGTAGATCATTGGGTCACTATGTTCTAGGGGCAATGTATCCCTAGGACTGAATATAGAGAAAGTAAGGACTTCCTCTTGTTTGTAAACTCCTATCTCAGTCTCAAAATATGCTACTTCATTTGAAGCATCATATTCTGTAATCATATTCTTGAGTCTAGGTTCACTTTCAATCCTTCTCTATGTTGCAACCCCCTTCCAGGGTAGCCACATGTGAGAGAAATCCAAGAAAAATATCTACTAATACTTTTCATTAGCTCTCGAATTAGAAGCATCCCATATGTCTCTGGGATATCAGCCACTTGGATATCTATGTAGATCTGTACATGCATGTTCTTTAGTTCACCTACAACATTGACCTCGGTTTTATCTAACTGAATCACTTTCTTATTGGTTGGGATAGGACTCAATCCTAACTTCTTACATATTGAAAAGGGAATAACATTTCTAGATGCTCCAGATTCCAATAAACAATTGTGCAAATTCTTTCCAAAAATCCTTAAACTTAAAAGAAAAGGTGGGGTACTGGTCTTACCTTTATAAATGGCTGCATTTGTCTCATTTGTTGGAGTCACTTTACCTTTTCCCTTTAAGCGATCTACCTCCTCCAAGGCTTTCAATACCACCTCACTTTGAGCTGGGCACCACTTCATTATGTCAAAGAATGACAAGGACATCTTTTGTTTCTACAATTCTGCAATAAAGTCAAATTATGAATCATTCCTAACTTGATATTTAGGAAAAGGAGGCAGATTGCCTCTATTCTGAAGGTTAGAAGGTCCCTTTGGCGGTGGTGGATTGTTATTTGCATTTTGGTTTGGTGGGACCATGTTTTTTGAGGGTGCATATGTAGTAAATGGGCCCTTATTCTGATTTCTCAAAAAGTGACCTCCTTTGGACTGAAACGCTTGGGCATCGTACACATCTTCCTCTGGTTCATTATCTCCCTGCATAGGAAACTAGTATTTCTCTTCAATAGTCTCATAAGTCCTAGCAGTGTTGACTAGCCCTTTATCCTGATTGGAATTTCCTACTAGAGGATGGGCATCAACTTGTGCAATCTTTACAATCTTCTCCATTTCAGGGCAGTTAACCTTAGAATGTTCTGCAGTATCATGTAGTTTGCACCAATTAGTCATGAAATTGAGGTCAGCTACATTAGCAGTATGTGGTCTCTCCTCTCCTGACTGATAGTTATGGGGAACTCCCCCATTGTTAGGTCCAATATTCCACTGCCTATTGTTGTTGTTGTTGTTGTTGTTATTGAACTTTTGGTTATATCCTCTGTTCTGAGTTTGGTAATTTTGGTGAGAGGAATTTTGATTCTGAAATTTTCGGTTGATGTTCCAGTTCCCATTCTGATTGGAGTAATTTCCCTGATTGTTGTAACCTCCCTGATTTTGATAATTCTGATTTTGGTTATGAGGAGGGTTTTGCTTAAGCTATGCCATGCCATTAGACATTTGAGATAGAGTCTTCTTGAGAGTTTCTAGCTCACTAGTCAATTGGACAGTTTGTTCATTTTGCACATTCTGCACTATGGCTAGAGAATGAACATGGGTTGATCCTCCCGCTTGTTGTTGTAGATTTTGAGGTTGTTGGGAAGAATCTTGTATTCCATTACCAAAAAAGGGCATGGTAGGTGGAGCTTGTAACTCAAAAATAGGTCCATATTGGGAGTAAGACATCCCTAGGATAGTGCTGTATAATGGTGGGTTAGGCATCTGATAATTGATGGAAGGAAGAGCTACTCCTAAACCTCCTGATTGAAGAATTATCTGTTGTTGCAACTTGATGACCAGATGATAAACTTTAGACAAATATTTAATCTCATCGGGTTGATAAGTCATTTGCAAGAATAGGCCATCAAGGGATCAACAGCTCTTAAATATGCCTGTATGGAAATATTCTCAACTACTAGATAAGGGTCTTGCAACCTACGAAACATTCTTTGGAATATAGTATTGAACAAAGTTAGTGGCTCATGATGCTCCTTTTTTATTGTGGCAAACTGGTGATACAAGATGGTAGGGCCCACATAAACCCAAAATTGATTAATAAATGCATTTTCTAAATCTGTCCAACCAAGAATAGATCCCTGGGGCAGATTTAAATACCAGTTATATGCCATATCTCCTAAATAGTAAGGAAAAAATCTACATACCACATCTTGATGAGCAACTTGAGCTCATGTGCAAGCATCTTTGAATTCTTGTATGTGCTCCTCAACACTTCTTGATTCACCATGTATGTACTTAGGACAAATTTTTTGGGTTCTTTGGTAAATCATGGATCCCTCCTAGAATAGTCCCTAACGAATAGGGGTTAAGCCATGGGTGGGATTGGTTGAGCAGGTGGTGATGTAGGCTAAATTGGTGGAGACTTGGGCCTATTTGGTGGTGGTGATGTAGGTGGAACTAGTGATGGTGTAGGTGGATTTGGAGGAAATCCAGGTGGAGTAAGTGGTGGTGGCAAAGTAGGTATCAATATCCTACGAGCATGGGGTCTAGGTTTGACTGGGGTTTGAAGTTCTTCAAATGGTTCAAGATTAGTAGAGGATCTGATAATCCAACCGTATTTCTCTGGTAAGAAAGACACAATGTGAGCTAGCTTGTTCTTTCAGGCCCTCCTTCTAGCACCAAATCTGTTGATGGTGAAAATGACACAAACAACATTGAAATAGAATATTTCTACTCTATTTCTCTTGAAAAAGAAAGACAACAGATAGTAGCCTAACTCCCAAGGTCTTGGTAGTTGGTTCTCAACTTTCTGGTGTCACTCAATCGGTCCATGCAACTGTAATGTTCAAGGGGCCTGTGCTGGTAACAAAGAATACAAGCAATGACTTATTCATTGAGCTATTTTAATAAAGAAAGGGGGTTTTAAATAAAAGAAAAAGATAGATCAGAGGGTAAATCAAAAAACATGAATCGAACTCATCTAGTATCCAGACATATATCTTCAACAATGAATGTTTTTCAATAGATCAAGAAAACCAAAGCATGAGACAATTTACAGAATAATCCATACTAGTGCATGCATCTAAGGTGCTTATTTTAACATCACAATTTGCATATCACAACTATTTCAAAGATTTCAAATGAACACATATTCATTCATTGCCAAGATCATAGATCAACAAACTTCAATAAATTCAATTAACTTATAATCTAACAAGATAATCCTTAAATCTGGCTTCTTCTAATTAATTTCATCACATAAGAAACAATCATGCTTCAACACAATCACTGGCATATAGATAGATTATAACTCATCAACCTTATCAAGTAAAACTTAATTCTAACACCATATTGCGTAAACCTGTAATTTTATTTTAACTGTAAAAATGAAGTAACAATGTATCTCTGTAACAACTATGAAAAATTCTATCTCCTAATATCAGGTGGCCAATTCTATTCTCTATTAGCCGACCCTTACAATATGATACCCCAAGGGTATTTATAGATATACAAAATCTGAAGTCCTCTTCTATTTTAAGTCAACCCACCCTTTTAGGGATTACAATTATCTTTGGAAACTTAGTTAAACTGGAAGAAAAAGAGAATAGAATAGAAGAAAGTCATGCGCTTCAAAAATTGCCAGTGCTGCATGCAACATGCAAAGAAGAAGAAAGCTATGTATGCATGAGATTTATGCATGTGAAGTTTGTTCCACAATGTATTCATCATAGCTAGAGAAGACTTGTTGTAATATGTCTAATTCTGGCCCATCTACCCAGCTGTCTTCAAACTTAATTCTTTCCAACTCCGCTGCATCAAACCCTCTCATATCCTTTAGCTTTGTCAACTCTCTCTTAGCTGCTCTTATTTCTTCTTTGATGTCCATCAATCGATCAATCAGTAGATCTTCACCAACATCTGCTCTCTACATAACCTCTTTAAATCTTTCAATCTATTTCTCCTTTATTTGGCTCAAAGGTAAGCCTTCTTTTACAAGTACATCAACATTTACTATAGTAGCAATGATGGCCTCCAACTCCTCAAATTATTCATTTAGCTCCTTAACATAATCTTGAACCTCATTTCTATGCTTAAATAGAAAATCTGTTCTAAATCAGAGTATACAAGAAGTCTTTTCCAGAAAATCTTTATTATCTTCTTCCAATATCAACTATTCTAGGAGGGTAGTCTTAGGCAATTTATTGACCTCTTTCAGTGTCTGGTTGTATCCCTTGTACTCCTCCTCATGTGCTTCCAAAGTTTTAACATATTGATTCATCACTTCTATCAGTCCCTCAGTCACTTTGTAAACCTCAAAACTATCTTCTAGTACCTCGTCTATTTCTTGATTCAATTTAGTAACCCACCAATCCAAAATTTCTTCCTTGCCCCTCACCTGTTCCAAATCATCTACTTCCTTCTTACTCAACAAAATTGGAGTCTTAATCATAGCAACCTATTTTGATCTTGGAGAAAAAACATTTTTAAGGAAAATAGTCGAGCCTTAAGCTCCTCCTTCCTTTGTTTATCCTTCAACATCCTTGACTTGGTTGAGGATGCTACCACATCAATTAAATTCATTTGTTGATCTCTGGTAGGTCTCCCCAAATTCACAGTGCCTAGTTGATAATCTGTTAATTGCATATCTCCTGCCTCCTTGTCTATCATAGGTATAGCACATTCAGCCATGATCTCTCCTTTGTCAGTCAGCCTAGTAGAATGCAAGATCTTGGCCTTCTTTTTAGGCTTTTCTTTTTCAATTTCCTTCATCATATCCTCCCAATTGAGAGGTTGAGAAGGTGTTAGTGTTATCTTTTGAAGGTCTAATTTAAACCAAGTCGGAGCACCTAGAGTAACAGTCATCATGGTTGAAGAAGAGGAGGCAATAGCTAAGGGAGGTTGCACATTTACCTTAGGTTGAGAATCAACCCTCTGTTTCTGTTGCTGCTCTTGTTCCACACTTGTTTGTGCCAGCTTTTCAACTTCCTCCTTATCCTTCCTCCTTTTCAGCTTCTTCAACCTTTCTTCTTCTAATCTTTCTTTCTCCAATCTTTCCTTCTCCAATTTTTCTTTCTCCAATTTTTCTTTCTCCATTTCCCTTTTTCTTTCTTCCTCTAAAGCTTTTAGCTTTTTTGCATCTTCTTGTTGCTTTTTGATCAGCTCTTCAGCCTCTTTCTCCTTTTGTAATCATTCTACTTCCTCTTCCTTTCTGTGAGCTTCTTCAACAAGCTTTAACTTAGCTACCAGAAATTCTCTCTCCCTTCGGTGTCTTACCTTTTCTTCCTCAAGGTAATGAATTTTTTGTATCAATTCTAATTTATCATTTTCCTCCTTAACCTTGAGCTCATGCTCTTTTTTCCTCTACTGCTTCTCTACTTCATCAGCTTTTAATTTAGCTTCTATGTGATGTTGCTACAATATGGCATCAGCTTGTGTCTTGGCATCAATTAAATTTTGTTTTTCTATTGCTACAGCATGATCATCAACAGCCTTCTTGACTTCTTCAAATAACACCCATTGATCCTCCTCTATCATTACCTATTCAATATCCTCCTCTAGAGGCATATTTTCTTGTATACCCTTCTTTGACAGAGTCTCAACGGAATCTGTTCCAACATCATGAATTTTATACCTCTACTTCTTTTCCCTTCATAGTTTCAACAATATTATGAAGATTCCCTTTTTGCACTTCTTCACTTTGCTGTTTTGCATGTGGGATTTGAGTAGAAAACTCACCTAATGTAGGTGTTGAAACAAAAGATCCTATTTCGGCATCTCCTTCTTGTGTCTCTGGTTCATCGACTGCTGCTTCAAGCTCTATTTCTTCAATGTCTGGAGGAAGGAAATCCAAAGGCTCCTTGGGAGGTGTCTTCCTTTTGATCCTTTTATATCATTTCCCCTTTTTAGGAGCTAGTCCTTGAGGATTTTTGGTTCTTAGAACCACCCATTGAATGCTCCTATCTAAGATTGCTCGCCCTAGCTGCTTAATGTTAATGGTTTCCTCATTGTCCCAGTCAATCGGATAAAGGCTTTTAGTCTCCATGTTTAAAGCTTCATATGATGGATCCAATACAACTCCATCATCCACCAATGTGTTAGGAATGTCATTTCTGATACCAAGCTCTGCCATGAGTGAGATAGGTAATCTCATAATTCTTCTTCCTTAGATCATACTCATCCTGCCAGTCACTCTAGGAAGACATTCCTGATACCAAGCTCTGCCATGAGTGAGATAGGTAATCTCTCATAATTCTTCTTCCTTAGATCATACTCATCCTACCAGTGACTCCAGAAATCTTCCAATAAATTGAAATGTTTATCAAACACAGAAGGCAACAAGGCATTCATTTTACTCTTCGGGTCAAAGTGCTTCTGAGTTGTATATAAACCTAGGTTTAAATGTATCAAATCACTACACACTACCTTTGCTCCCACCAAATGCTGACATGTGTATTCACCCAAATTCATGGGGAACTTATGACATCCTATTTTATGTTTCAATCCAAACCGGGCATTAACCCCTAGAGCCTGATATACAAATTCCATTAAAACTATCCTATTATTGCAACATCTTGGCAGCAAATTTGGATGACCTTCAAATCCAGCTAGGTTGAAGTATGTGAACCTGGGTTATTGAATGTACCAACATCCCCATTCAGTGATGAATGTCATGGCCTCTTGGCTTAGTCTGTACCCTGCATCTCCATTGAGTTGGTTAATGATCACATGTATGAATGCATCATTAACCCTTCTGAATTGAGTCTCAACAACCTGTAGGGACAACTGGTTATAATGATCCCACACCTTCTTCTGTCCATCAGCCTCTCCTATTATCCCCACTCTGTTCAGACCTAGGAAGATACCTACTCTTGCTGCTGCATACACAATGTAAGAAGTCATGAAAAAGCATTTAGTCTCCCTAATCCTAGTCAATGAATGGCATCTGAAACAATCATCGGCCAATCAAATTTTTGGGTGCCATTTAAGATTATCTAGATGAAGGGAAAGATCCACTCCTTGAAATGAAAGTCATCTCTCTTCCCAAAGGCCCTAGACAACATCATTATTAAATCTAACACTTCTTTATAAAAATCTGCCCTCTTTGATTGGTCTGCAAGCTTGGTTAGAGACTTCTATGTTTTTAGCCACTTTTTGTTCAAGTGAGACTTGTTGGATTCCTTATGTATACATCCAAAATTGGTCTAGAGCATCTGATTAATTAAATATGAATTATTTGATTAATTATCCTAATTTCCTCTACTATTTGAATAAATAGAAATATTTATTTATATAGTTCACGTTCACATCACATTTAAATTCATCTTAATTAAATAAACAAAATTAAATACTTTGTTTGATTTAATTATCATTTTTCTATTTTATTCTATCACATCAATCTTAAATTAATTAAATAAAGATTAAAACACTTTATTTATTAATTTCCATATTCTTCTGTCTAATTTAATAAACAACTTCTATAGTTCGTTTTATTGAATTATTTATCCCTCTTTTGCTAATTTAAATAAATAAAAAATATTTGAATATAAAGGCATAAAGAATATTCCATCTATATTTCGTCAAAAATGAATTAGATATCCCATGTCTAATTTATGTCTAAAATATGTCACAATTAATGCTTTGAAACTTCATGAGAAGTTTTGGAGACAAATTGGAGACAAATTCCAAATTCTTCTCTCAATCGTCCTCCATCAATCTTTCCTCTTTTCTTGTCTGGTGTTTTCATGGGTAGAGACAATCTCCAAAATTCTCTCAATCTCCTCCATCTTTCACCATTCAATCCTCCAAATTGAATCCAAGCCTCTTTTTGCCATCCCTGTACATTTCTACAGCCAAGAATTCTATAAATACAGCCTAATTGAACCAAGAAAAAGATCCAGATAATCTAACTTATGCACTCTTACTCTGCAGGAATTCAAGCATCCAACATCCAACAATCAAGCTTTCATACCATGGCTGCCTCCTATAGCTGCATTTATCTATTTCCATGTCAATTCATGCCAGTTTAGTTTCTTTATCATCTATTATTATCACATTAAGCTCCATATCATTGTATTAGCATCCATCTCGTTCTTTGAATTGTCATTTTAACAATCATAGTGCACTCATGATCTGAGAGCCACAGTGATCTAATAAATCTTTGGAGATAGAGAACAATATGACGCTTTTAGTAGATTATTGCTTTGAATTGATTCATTTGACTTTCTCTTTGATATAATGTCATATTAAGAAGTGTCTTTTGTGCTTTACACCTTATTCACACTTACAATTTGGCATCCACCGTGGGGCATTAACCCCAATTTTATCAATTTTTCTGAAAAAGTGTCACGCAGGTTCCCGACATGTTTTCTTTTAGCACTTTCGTCAAATACTATAGCACTTTTGTGGAAAATTACAACACTTTCATGCTTTGTTTCGGTGCTTCCGTGTTACTACAATGCATTCGTAAAAAATTTCAACGCTTTGAACTTTAGCGCTTCTATGACCTGTTTCAACGCATCGGTGATTTAGCGTTATGTGGCAAACTTTAGTGCTTCGGTGTCCTATTTCAACGCTTTCATGTTATAGCACATCAGGTAAAAGTTATAGCGCTTTGGTGGACTGTTCCAGCGCTTTTGTAAAATCAGTTTGGATCCAATGTGGCCATGGCTAGATTTTAATTTTTTCACAGTTGGACTAAAATCTATCAATCCTAGGATAGTCACTTCTGGTTTTCTAAAATGTATCAATCCTAGGGTAGCCACTTTTTGTTTTCTTAAAAACAAATCTATCAATCCTAAGATAGTCACTTCTGGTTTTCTAAAATGTATCAATCCTAGGGTAGCCACTTTTTGTTTTCTTAAAAGCAAATTTATTAATCCTAGGATAGTCATCACATTTTTATAGTATAAGTTAAAAGGAACAACATGATTTATGTGAAGAAACACCTTCACATAGATTAGAAAATTTATTTTTGGGCTTAAAACAAAACTTATATGATGTGCTTGTGGTGATTAGGCTTATGCTCTCCCTTTAACTAGGTGACCAAAGCATCAGATTCACTTTTACTTCATGCTATTTATGCTTTATTAAATCCTTTAGAAGGCCTGTCGTAGTGGGAAAAATTACTCACCCTACGGGAATGACCTAAGTGGGAACGCCTAAAGCCAAGGATTCCAACCCACTATAATAAAAATGCAAGTTGTTGATGAAATTCCAACATCCCCAAAATCTTTGTTCTAAAGATTGGGAGGTCTCCTGAGGGAGTTTATCAATTGTCGCACCGCACGGAAGCCCTATCTACGAACCATAGAGTAGTATCCCACCAAGTCAATATCCATACATTGTCATACTCATGGTGCAAGGGGAGGGGAGGGAAGAATTTTCCCCCAAGACACTCACCATATAATTGCCACAGACCATTTGCTCAGAGGATGAGAAATCCAACTTTGAGTACGCACTTGGAAACGAAAAAAACACGGGCGCCCTCTAGGGGGTGAGAAGGCTGTGTGCGTCAACGCAATTCAAGATGTGGGTTGTGAGTATAATGATGACCTATTTGTCCTTAAGTGTGAGTTTTTTTGATTTGTGTACAATTGTCAAAGCAACCCGTCAAAATCAATAAGGACCATTCGTGGCTCTTGAACATACACGATCTATTCAATTAAAAAAATTATTCACAATTGCTTGCTGTGTTTTCACAAATTCATTAAAATCAGATTAAAGATCATACTGAAAACAACAAAGTCAAGTTAGATTAGAAAATCCATGCTATGAAAGTGGAAGTCCACCACGTTTGTCAAGAGAAAAATCAAAATCACAAAACCCAAGAAGCCTTTCGGTTATCGAGATAAATTAAGAAGACAAAATTTTCTATATCAAAATCAAAAACTCTTTTTACAACATAGAACATTCATCCACAAATATCATGATTTTGCTAGGGGTCACACTTTAGATTACGCAGTAGAACTACTCTATTCACGAGCCTTCTTCCAAAGAAGAGCTCTCACTCAGTATCACAACTGTAGTCAGCGCATACATCATTCTTATCTTCCACAATCCATGATACAGTATGCCACAAGGCCAGATCAGATTTTACAATAGAGAGTCTTAAAATTCTTGTTTTTAGTGCTCTAGAAACTTGTTCCAGCGCTTCGGGTCACTATTTTAGCGCTTCTGTGAAATAGCGCTTTCGAGCACTGTTTTAGCGCTTACAGTCTTTGTTTTAGCGCTTCTGTGAAATAGTGCTTTCAGGCACTATTTTAGCACTTACAGTCTCTGTTTTAGCGCTTCTATCAAAGCAATGATTTTATCATCTGTTTCAGCACTTTCGGGCATTGTTTCAGTGCTTCTATCAAGATAGCGCTTCCATCAATTTCTGCAGTGCTTTCAAGCACTGTTTTAGCACTTCTGTCAAGATAGCGCTTATGTCGCCTATTCCAACGCTTCGGGACTCTGTTCTAGCGCTTCTGTGAAATAGCACCTATGTACTCTATTTAGCGCTTTCAAAATAGAGAGTTCAAAAATTATACCAGTCAATCTGTTTGTCTTTTATCCACAGTTTTTACCAAAATGGAAGTTTCTTTTTATAAGAATCACTGTTTAGGAACCAAAGTCAGAAAGGTTTATACAAAATTCTGATCGTATCAACTATAACAAGGTCTTGCAAATCAAAAGTGTCAAAATCAAATACACAATCAATTACTACACTGAAGTTTCCTCATCAGGATACTATCATCCTTTATCACGAAACCAAGTATAGTAATTGAATTTTTAACATAGTCTCATCAATAAGATCAGTCATCTTATTCGACTTTGCTAAAAGTTCAATTGACACTATCCAGCATAGAAGATCAATATTTCAGTAGAAAGAGTAAAAATTTGTATGGAAATCTTCACTAGGTCCCAAAAACAAAGACTCTTAGAATAAGAACTTAAAAAATCACAAGAAATGGCAGAAGAAAATCCTTGGAACAATCTAAACCAAAACAATAAGAATGAAATAACTCCAGAGGATATCCAAATAGCTCAACAAGATCCCAAGTTCCATAAATTTATGGAGAAAATCTTAGAAAAAGATATGGAGAAATATCTTTTGATGTTGGTTGGATGAGGTACCAAACTTCCCAAGGATTTCGATGTAAACCATTTGAAGGAAGCACCTAGAACAAGTGAGACTGAAATACTGCAACCTACACAAACAATTGATCAAGTTGCCGCTTTGACATCTCAAATGAAAATGTTACAACAACAGATACAAGATATGATGAAAGGGAGTAGCAAAAGATATGCGATACAGGACATTTGTCCTTATCCTTTCGATGCAACAGTCGGTCTGATACCTTTTCCTAGACACTGTGAGATCCCAAAGTATGACAAGTACAATAGAAGAATGGATCCAATAGATCATATTAGGGAATTCAAAACAATGAGTCTTGAGTTTTCCCAAGAGGAAACTTACTTAATGAGGTTATTCCCTAGGAGCTTGGGAGGATCATGTATGAAGTGGTTTTCAAAACTACAACCAAGTATCAAGACTTTTGAGGAACTAGTTAACAGATTCATCTCCCAATATTCCTTTAACATCCAACACGATGTTACAATAAAGGATCTTTATAACCTAAAGCAAAAAAAAGGGGAGACATTCTTGTCTTTTCTACAAAGATGGTGATGATTGATCGCTAGATATCCTCGATCATTCCCGAGGAAGAAAAGATGGAGTTGTTCATTGACAAATTAATGGAGGAAATGAGTTATAGACTTGAATTACAGTGTCCTCCCACATTCGAAAAAGTAATATAAAACGGTCTTAAAATCGAGGAGGAATTAGTCAAAAGAGGAGTTATCAAAAATTTCAACGATAAAACGAATAACACAAATAACTCCTCCAATCTATACTCAAGTAGTGATAAGCCAAAATTTTGGCAAAAGAATCAAAACACAACTACCAATGAAACAACAAGTGATTCCCAAAATGTCAAACCGGTTTTTAACTTGATAGCATCTACATCAAAGAATCAAAATAATGATCAAATTATCAAGGAAAATTTCATACAAAGCAATGAGATCATAAAAACATAGTCATATCATAAACCATCAAATCGACATAGGTTCACACCTTTAGGTCAATCAATAGAATCAACAATGAAAGAATTAGTCACTAGTGGCCTTATCACTACACGAGAAGCCCAATTCTGGGATCCAAAGGTCAAACCACCATGGTGGAATGATGCAGATTACTGCAACTTCCATAATAACAAAGGCCACAAAACCAACGATTGTATGGAGTTGAAGCATGCAATACAAGATTTTATTGACAACAATAAAGCATATGTGGAAACACCCCAAAACAATAATGATCATTCTGCCTTCAAGGATACTTTGCCAAACTATGACAAAGGAGCATCATCATCTTCAAACAACAAAGGGAAGAACATCAACCATGTCTTTGACACAACAATCCTTTGTCTATCTGGAATAGAGAGTGATCATGTAGTCAGTCACAACATTGACAAACCCAAAATCAATAACACTACCCCTTTGAACTTTCTCCCAAGCATAAAAAACTCTGATAATCAAATAAATGTCTTAAAAATTAGAGACAGTCAGGAACATCAACTAGAAAATGTAATGACTAGGGGGAAATCCAGGGTAGTGTTAAAGGGAATTGGGTCTACACATGCAGTTCCACCTCCATCTCATTATAACATTGTCGATCAACTGAAAAACATTCTTGCATAGATATCGATACTAGAACTCCTTAAAATATCACCATCACATAAGGAGGTTCTGGAACAAGCATTAGTTGCCACTACAGTACCAAAGAATCTAGATGTTTGTCAGTTCCAAGCTATGGTGGGACATTTGACTACCCCACATTGTCTATCATTCTCTGAACAAGATGATATCTCACTAAACCATCCCCATAAACTGCACTCCATATTGAAGTCTTAATCCACAATCATTGCGTCAAGAGAGTCTTAATAGATGGGGGAGCTGGTCTGAACATTTGCACTCTCAAGTTAATCCGTGCACTAGGGTATTCAGATGATGCTATTGATGCCCGAAGAAAAATGACTATCAAAGCATATGATGAGGAAGAAAGATCATCTAAAGGCTTGATTGTGCTACCCATCCAAGTGGGGCCAATGACGAAACATATAGCATGTCAAGTGTTGGAAAAAGAGTTAACATACAACATTATCTTAGGACGACCATGGATCCATGAAATGCAGGCTATTCCTTCAACATATCATCAATGTTTAAAGTTCCCAATAAATGGACAAGAGGTGACTATATCTATTGATTATAATCATCCTCAACATTGTGACACCCTTAGGATCTCTCAAGATACCTTTGTACCACACAACAGGGAAGCATCAAGTTCAAAATCATCCAAAGAAGAACAACATCCAAGTATCACTACCAAGTGGGTAGAGAAAAAGGGTAAAGAAAAAGAAACAAGTCCTATTGAAACTCAATCAATAGATAATCCGGATCAACAAACTTCTTTATCACAAAATTTCCAAAAGCAAGTTCAACTAAAAGACAAGGGAATGGGAACATATTCTATGGAGCAATCACATAACCTATCACAGTTAATGCCATCTCCTAAGAGATAACCATCTATGATCAAATCTCAAACATCATTACTAGTCACAGTTCTTGACAAAAGGTTTGTCAAAAAAGGTACCATAGAGGATGAATTAGATAGCAAAGCAATCCTAGATTGGCTATACAAAGATGAGGAACCCTCTACATCAAATATCAATATCAAAAATATCAATATTAACACTAATAAATATGGAAAAGGAAAAGCTATTTTAGAAAAGATGGGATATGAAGGACAAGGACCTGTTGGATTAAGAAATGATGGAATCATAGAACCTATTCAACCCCTCACTCTACATTCAAAAGAGAAGCTAGGACTAGGATATTCTAAGGAAGAAAAATAGGAGATGACAAAGAAGGTTGTAGAAAGAATCCTTCAACTTAGAAATAGCTTTGAGATAGATTCAAATGAACATGAATGGGATTCATGTTCTGATGTATCTTTCACTGATATTCATATTGATGTCATCCAACAATATACACCTACACATGAGGAGGGCCAAGGCTCTGGGTCTAGACCATTCGTGGTAGCGTCACTAAATATCGATGATTTGAGTGGGGATGAACAGACCTTGAGTGAGCTAGACAATCTTGAAGAAGGTACCATCATTGACCTCAATATTCCAATAAGCAACTATGACAAAATGGCCATCCAAACCCTTACATCCATCAACCCAAATGAATCTGATGACTTCATGCCATTAATCCATCCTGAACTCATTGACTGGGAACCTATCGAACCTTTGACTATACCAATATTTATAGATGATGATGCCATCATAAATTTCCTATGTCATAGCGAACCTGGTACAAGATCTATCTATAATACTCATAACAACACAACTCGACAAGAGGGTGTCAAATCTTCTAGTTGCAAAAGTGAAAATAGAGAAAATAGATCTAATGGTGAAAACCATTCTATGGTAGCATTAGATCTGGAAAAATAAAAAATAAAGAATGCATCTAATGGTGAAAACCTTTCTAAGGCACTGAAGGATGGAATATTTGACACTCTTTCGGAACATTATCATGAGCGATCATCAGTCCTGGTAGAACCAACATAGTCTGTGAACATTGACATTGAAGAAAAGACAAAAATCCTACATCTAGCAGAATCCATGACATATCAAGAGAGACCAGAATTCATCAAATTCTTCAAGGAAAGAAGCATCAACTTTGCTTGGTCATATTTTGATATGCCAGGCTTAGACCGAAATTTTCTCATGCATCACTTGTCTTTGCCCGTAGGAATCAAGCCTATCAAGCAAAAATTGAGAAAAATGCATCCCCATATCGCATTGATGGTAAAGACAGAGCTAAAGAAATTATTGGATGCTGGATTCATAAGGTCTATAGACTACACCAAGTGGATATCAAACATTGTACCTTTTTCAAAACTAGACAATAGCATCAGGATATGTACATATTTCAGGGACCTAAATAAAGCATGCCCGAAGGATGATTTTCCACTATCAAACATCAACATCATTGTGGACTTGACTGTAGGGCATGCCATGTTGTCAATCATGGATGGTTTCTCTGGGTACAATCAAATAAAAATAGCTCCAGAAGATCAGGAAAAGATGAATTTTACATGTCCATGGGGAACTTTCTGCTAGAACGTCATGCCATTTGGTCTGAAAAACGTAGGAGCCACTTATCAAAGAGCAATGACGCCAATCTTCCATGATATGATGCACACCTTCATGGAGGATTACGTGGATGAAATCTTGGAAAAATATGGTACTAGGGAAGGACATCTACATATCCTAGACAAAATCTTCACATGGCTAGAGAAATTCAATGTCAGGTTAAACCCCAAGAAGTGTGTCTTTGAGGTCACATCAGCAAAATTGCTGGGGTACATTGTCTCGAAAAAAGGCATTGAAGTGGACCCAGTGAAAGTCAAAGTGATAATGGAGATGCCACTTGCTAAGAATATCAGTCAACTCAGATCACTACAAGGATGGCTCCAATCGATCAGAAGATTTATCTCCCAGCTGGCGGACAAAATTCATCCTTTTAATCATCTATTGCATAAGAATGTGGTTTTCAAATGGGATAATGGGTGTGAAACAACTTTCAATCAAATAAAATAGTATCTAATGTCACCACCTATTCTCATACCACCAACAGAAGGAAAGCTTCTCATATTGTATATTGCCACAACAGATATCTCTTTGGGGGCACTATTAACGCAAGAGGATTATGAAGGAAAAGAACATGCCATCTACTATATCAGTCAGACATTAAATGGGTATGAAATAAATTACACTTTCATAGAGAAATCTTGCTTGATGGTGGTGTTCGCTACTCAACAGTTGAGACACTATATGCTAACTCATACAATCAAGCTAATAGCAAAGATTGATCCTTTAAAATAACTACTCAGTAAAGCTTCCTTAACAGGTAGACTGGCAAAATGGGTCATGCTATTAAGTGAATTTGACATTCAATATGTAGAGAGAAAGGAAATCGCTGAAAAATTAGTTGTGGCTCCTTTACCAGATGACCGACCAATGACAATGGAGTTTCTAGATGCAGACATTCTGACAGTGATGCCCCAACAATGGGTATTATATTTTGATGGATCATACACACAATGAGGATCAAGAGCAGGGATTTTTTTCATCTCTCCACAAGGACACACCATTCCAAAATAATATAGAATCATGTTTCAGTGTACAAATAATGTGGCAGAATATGAAGCATTGATAATTGGGGTCAAAATAGCAATTCAATGGAAAATCACAGACTTACAAGTATATGGGGACTCTCAACTAGTCATCTATAAAGTAAATGACGAGTATCAAACAAAAGATGAAAATTTGATGCCCTATAAGAAACAAATAGATGATCTAAAACACTTCTTTGTCAGTATCAAGTTTGATCAAATTCCAAGAGCAAAGAACAAAGTTGCGGATGCTATGGCTACAATTGCTTCATTACTACAATTGCCTAAGAAGCATTTGTTATGAGTTGATGGTAGAACAAGTATCATGTCCTTCCCATGATAAAATAGAATCCGCTACCATCTTCCATCTAGAAACCATTGGAACCTCCATCTATGAAAATACCTATGCTTACCTGAAAGACGATATCCTTCCTCCTGATCTATCCAAGAACCAGAAATGAAACTTTATCCGCCAATCCGCATGAAATACTTTAATCACCAACATACTTTATTGTTGACATCTTGATGGTACCTTACTCCAATGTCTAGAACACGACAAATCTAAAACGGCCCTACAAGAGGTTCACGAGGGTATTTGTGGCACTCATTCGAGTGGGATAACTCTATACAAGAAACTCCTCCATTTGGGATATTATTGGCCATGCATGGAGAAAGAATCCTATCAGTTTGTTAAGAAATATCAAAAGTGTCAAATTCACAGCAATCTGATTCATGCACCAGCACAAGAACTGCATCCCTTCACATCAACATGGCCTTTTTGTCAATGGGGCCTAGATCTGGTAGGAAAAATAAATCCATCTTCATCCAATGGACACAAGTTCATCATAACAGCTACGGAATATTTCACAAAATGGATAGAGGTAGGGCCTCTTACAACCATCACTGGGAAGAAAATCTCCTCTTTCATCTTGAATTACATAATATGTCTGTATGGAATCCCTCAATCCATTATCAATGATAATGGATGACCTTTCAAAAATCAAGATGTCTAGGAGCTATGTGAGAATCATATCCAACATCATTTTTCAACACCGTACTATCCTCAAGGGAATGGCCAAACAGAGGCCTCAAAAAAAAAAAAACTCAAAATTCTCAAAAAGATGGTTAATGATGTTGACGTGATTGGCACGTCCAACTCAATCCTGCACTATGGGCCTACAAAACAAGTATCAAAACACCAACAAGAGCTACTCCATATGCCTTGGTATATGGATCAGAAGCCATATTTCCCATTGAAGTTGAGATTCCATCCCTTCAGTATCACTTAGAGGGATCATTTCAGATGAAGACTATAGGGTATCTAGACTACAGGAACTGGAATTGCTGGATGAGCTTCGTCAATAGGTTGTTAATCATCTAACGGCTTATCAACAAAGGATGTCAAGAATTTACAACCACAGGATAAAATCAAGGGTCTTTTAGGTTGGTGACTTGGTACTAAAGGAAAACCCTAGGAATCAGCAAGACAGGGAGAAGAAAGAGAAATTTGAGCCTAATTGGCTTGGTCCTTTTGTTATCATATCAGTGTATGGATCAGGAGCATATCAACTATCAACGTTAGAAGGAGATTTGTTTGATGAACCTATCAATAGTATTCATCTCAGAAATTTCTATGCTTGAATCTCCTAGTGCACAGGTCAAACTTCTGAAAATGGTTTCCTTGATGAAAACCTAACAAATAGGCATCTTGGCAACGCAAAAATACAAAAAAAAATAAAAGAAAATGAGAAAAATACAAAACAAAGAGTGTAATCAAAACATTTGGTGAAAACTTGGCAATAGGCATCATATGTGATTCTAAGATTAGCTTTCCCATCTATTTTGATATATATCAGGATCATTAGTCTGGCAGTCAGTACTATTTCATATCATGTCAGTAGTCTTGCCATCTTTGCATCCATATCAAAATCATTTTCAAATAGTCAAATCTCACTCCAAAGCTTGGGGGCAATATCTGGATATCACTAGGGGCAACAAAAACATCGATTTCACCAAAGGATGAACAACAGTATGGTAGGAACAACAAAAACAAAGATCAAAGTGCAATGTCAATCATCGTCAGAAAGGCATCAACCATCTGTATCATATTCAAAAATCCAAAAACAGTCAAAAAGTGAAATCTGAAAAAGCAAAAATCCAAAAACATTGGTGTGTGTCAATCA
Source organism: Sequoiadendron giganteum (assembly GCA_007115665.2). NCBI lineage: Eukaryota > Viridiplantae > Streptophyta > Pinopsida > Cupressales > Cupressaceae > Sequoiadendron > Sequoiadendron giganteum. The sequence continues at coordinate 328,137,101 of CM021103.1, read as the reverse complement.
AACTACATGGTCTCTGTGTGTGTAACATAGGCAAGGCTAATCTTTGATCAGCCCCCGAGACCCCTAGGATAAGTTAGTAGGTTAGGTCTTTGGTCAAAATCTCGAAAATCCAAAAATATTACAAAATCAAGATGGATGATCTAAAATCCGAATAATGAATGAGACACCCTAAGTAAACAATGGAAAAATTGTATTTTTGATTATCATTTCTTTGGAGTAACTCAATGATGTATTGAACTAGAGAAACAAGGAAAAAGAATAATGTTTTTATTATCTGTTGTCTATAAGTTAATCATATAAATGTATGAATTGTCGAGGGATGTGCTATGAAAATGTATCACCGATGATATTCAGAATTCACACATTGAAATGATTAACCACTACCTGTTTATGCAATGAATTCTCAGGTCATCTTGGTTCAATTATACCTAGATGCTTGTGTTTGCTTGCAATATCAAAAATCATGAAAGAAGTACTCAGGTCGTCATTGGTATAACACATACCATTGACACTTGTACTCACTTTCAACATCCAATAAGGCTCAATGATGACAAAAAGCACAAAGGTACTGTTAAAATGACAAATGGTTTTGCATATAGTTGCATGTTCTAATTAGATTGCATTCATCATATTCATTTTCTGCAGAGTATTTGTTGCATAAAGGGTTCCAATCAATGATTATCTTATCTACAAATAGGACTGAGTATACTTGACATAAATCCAAAAATCGTCAAACACTTGTAGGATTCATCATCCCATCATTAAGTTTCATCATTTCATCATACATCAAATAAATTATGAATAAATTGTACCATAAGTACATCATGTTCATTTTTCCATAGAAACATTCATTGCATTATCATCCATCAATATCATATACATTTTGATCACTTTTTAAACCCATACACCATTTACCATCCATACATTTTATCACATATAAAATAAATGCAAGTCATATCATTATTCTCATTACATCATCCATCCATTATCATTCATCATAAGATCATCATTTTTATCATTATTGCATTAACATTTAAAAGCATTTATCCATCCATCCATACATTTTTATCACATTTGAACATTCATATAGATCATCATTTAGAGATTCATTCATCACATCATAAATCCATATATCATATATTCTATAAATTCATTTATCAGAGAATCATTACATAAAATAAAAGCATTTATCAATACATCATCACATGAAATAAAATCATCACATATTGCATAAATCACATAGTAAATGCATCCACACATAAAATAATAAACCATCATAAAATCACATCAACTGCATCTCATATATATATATATATATATATCATCAGTGTCAAATATACAATGAATTCTGAAAATATAGATACATAAAAAATGAGGTACATCATAATATACATCATGTCTCAAAAAGGAAAATCTCAATAGTATTTATGATCTACTACTACCAGAATGTGTAGGTCCAATAGGACCGGTACCACCACCACCCCCAGAAGAACCAGGATCTCTGGGATCTCTATGTGCAGGCTATGTCACCCCCTCAATAACTATCTGAGTATGCATCCGCCCAGATCTCGATGGGGCATAGCTGACTCTACGATTAGCAGGCACTACATCATGATATCTGCCCCTATAAAACTCGGCCTCTCGACCAGCCCGCAAAACCTCTCTCATATAGTCTCCCACTGAGGTACCATCGGCCACTCTCTGGAGGGTCTCCATTGTCTCTTGTGCCCTATCGACAATTTGATGAGCACTGTCTCGCTCGGCTATCAATGTGGAAACCTAAGTCTGTACAGCGGCCAACTATCCCTGAACCTATGCTAAAGCTTGAGCATGGGCCTGAGCCTGGGCCTGCATTTGAGTCTGTGTCTGAACAAGCAAACCTCGGGCCTATACCAACTATCCCTACAATGTTTGGAGACCTACAATCTATCTCTGATAGTCCACTGATGGTACTGTCATTGCTCGCCTCTTGTGAGGCCTACTAGATGATGGACCACTACTAACTGGCCCTACCCCTCTATCCCCTCCACTGCCACCATCACTATCATCATTGCTGCTATCATCACCACCCCTCTCTATGCTACTACCTGATGGAGTACCACCCTCACTAATTGCAGAACCCTCTGCCACATCCTCCTCTACAGGTAACAGTGCTGGCTCATTTGGAATAGTAATGCGAGGATGGGGAACCAAGGCCAAGAATGCAACGTACTCCTCTATAACTGGTACCTTGGTAATATCTCTCCGCATGTCCCAAGGTGATGGTTGCAGTGCCCTGTATCCCTCCACTAAAACATCATACAACAAACATGGCCCCCAAACAGGAATATCACTCTGCCACCTTTTTGCTCACCCCCTGTGGCATACACTGAGCGATGCCATACTATCGGTACACTCGGCGAAGCAAAAATATCTCTAATACAAAAGGTGTCGGACCAATCAGATACATAAAATCATAGAGATACCCCAACATTGCATCATCCTCATCCCACTGCTCATAGTCTAAGTATGGACGCCAGGTAATAGTCTTGGTGTCATCAAAAACCTGCCTCCAATGCTCTAACTTACCCATTTGGGCCTGGGTAAGCCGACCTTTGTATCTGAAAACATATGGTCTGCTTGCTAGTCTGTCTGCCATTGGAAATGGCCGAGCAATAGAAAAATTCTCTCATGCCCACACCTATAATAGGGTCATCCCTGCTGATAGGCTGTGTGCCCCTAGGTACACAACTGAATGAAGATCATGATAAAGATGTGCCAGCATGCACATCGCCCACGCATATCTAGTACCATGTACCATCATGCTCTCTAAGGTCCTACCCCAACCCACGAGGAATCCCTTTGACCTGCGATCAGAACAAAGGAAACCTCCAATAAATATAGCAAGCACTGCTAGTAGTGTTGCATATGAGTCGGTGATCCTCCTCCATTGGATGCTCGAACCCTCAATATCCCGATCCTAGAATATTCTGTGGAGAGCATCCCTACCACCAACCCCATGAGAATTGTACACTACGATCTCCCCCATAAATGGAATGCATAGAATCCGCCACACATCCTCTAGTGTGACCGTCATCTTGCCAGTAGGTAAATGAAAGGTGTTGTGTTCACTGTGCCACCTCTTAGCCAAAGCAGTCAATAGAACCCGATTAATCCTAATCTGGAGCATGTCAAGAAAACTAGTCAGGCCGCATCGACCTATAATCTGAAGCTCATCTAGTGTCAGATGAGGTATCAAGTCTGTAGTCCAAGGAAACCTCTCTCACATCTGAAGAGTACTCAAATCCTCCTATCATCATAATGAAAAATCCACAATCAGTGTACTATGTCAAGAAATCAAAAGTCATTCTACTCTTAATTCTATTCCAAAAAAATTTGGTATGAATTTTCGATCAAAATTCATGGGCGAACATCAACAACCCTCACCTATCATGAGGTTCATCAAACATTATCTAATCTTGCCTATCATGAGATTTATCAGATATTGAATCATTTCCTCGCCTATCATGAGGATCATCACAAATAGGATTTCTTCTCGCCTATCATGAGAATTAGTCTTATTTAAATCATCACAATCCAACATCAAGAATTTGGATTATCAATCATACCAATCCGAAGAATGGACATGATCAGAATTGATGAAATCAATGTTACCTAAGTCAAAATCTCCAATTTTGATATGAAAGTACTAAATCAAGCACCCAAATTGCTAAACCTCGAAAGTGCTACTTCAGCACTCTGATGCGCTATAACATGCATCAGAAGCGTTATTTTACCCTAGCATTGTTTTACCACATCAAAGCGCTAAAACAGTCCATCAACACACTTCTTTACTAGAAGCACTAGAATAGATCATGAAAGCGCTAATCTACCAAATGAAAGCGCTAGAACTCTCTAAGTGCTAAAATCCGATATCAAAGCGCTAAAATTCATTACCTAAGTGCTACATTATCCTATGGAAGTGCTAGAGAATTGAACGCAAGCGCTAAATCTCAAAGCGTTGATCTACCTACTGAAAGTGCTACATCGGAGTGAAAGCGCTATAGCACGGCTTGAAAGTGCTAAAACAAAAAAAAAATGCCTAAAGCAATAAAATGCATAAAAAGCAAAAGTGCATGAAAAACGAGGAGGATAAGGGGTACATACCGGAGGTCCATATGTGGTCAGTCGTCAGTGACGTTGAACGCGCTCGAAACGGTGAGTGTGGTAAGGGATTGGCATCCTGCTCCAACTGGCTGAAATGTCTCTATCACAAGGATATCTAAACTCAAAAAGTGCAAATGACTTTGAAAATGACCTTTTGGACTATATATAACTTTTGAAAAGGGATTTTGAGGGGTTTTATTATATTTTGATTAATTTTATCCATGAAATTAATTGAAATTCATTGGCGGGCTATATTTCTTGATCATTTTTTGAGAGATAAATTATTTCATCATCAAATCATCATAGAATCATCAAAAAATATGAAAAATTGGAAAAATCTACAAAAATCATCAAATGGGAAGTTTTGGAGACAAAATTCCAAATTCTTCTCTCAATCATCCTCCATAAATCTTTCCTCTTCTCTTGCCTAGTGTTTTCATGGGTAGAGACAATCTCCAAAATTCTCTCAATCTCCTCCATCTTTCACAATTCAATCCTGCAGATTGAATCGAAGCCTCTCTTTGCCATCCCTGTGCATGTCTATAGCCAGGAATTATATAAATATAGCCTCATTGAACCAAGAAAAAGATCCAGATAATCTAACTTATGCACTCTTACTTTGTAGGAATTCAAGCATCAAGCATTCAAGCATCTAGCATCCAACAATCAAGCTTTCATATAATGGCTACCTCCTGTAACTGCATTTATCTGTTCCCATGTCAATTCATGCTAGTTTAGTTTCTTTATCATCTATTATTATCACATTAAGCTCCATATCATTGCATTAGCATCCATCTCATTCTTTGAATTGTCATTTTAACAATCATAGTGCACTCACGATCTGAGAGCCATAGTGATTTAATAAATCTTTAGAGATAGAGAACAATATGGCACTTTCAATAGATTATTGCTTTGAATTGATTCATTTGACTTTGTCTTTGATATAATGTCGTATTAAGAAGTGTCTTTTGTGCTTTACACCTTATTCACACTTACACCTTATATTTGCTATATTTCTCTAGGGCATTTGCCTTAGTTAATTGCATCAAGTTCTTTGGATTCAGAACACTAAACATGATTTGAAACATTTGAGGAGTGAGATCAATGATTACATTATCTTGTGAATCCATGCATTGTCGGGTAGCCGGATTGTAAGCTCCTGTAGCTGTCATGAATAACGCGGGCATTGGATTGATAGAGGAAACAAGGTGATATGATCCAAACTAGAATCCACTATTCTCTTAGTTCTAGGTGTCACATCCTCATTGAATGTGTCAGCACATGAAACCTCAAAGTTGTATTGGCCCAAATTGGTATTATTTATGTTAGACCAATTTGATTCTAATTTGCTTGCGATGGCAATGGGACTCCTGTGGTTATACCTTAAGGTATAAGGTAACTGCTCTAGCTTGATCTTCTTGGGTTTAGCCACTACTTTTGATGTTCCTGCAGGCCAGTTCCTTTGGACAGCTTCTCTTGATGTTCCTGACATTCTTTAGCTTTCCTACAACAAAACCTCTAGTTAGATCTTTGAATAAACATCTCAAAATATGTCTTAAAATCATACCTTTCATACATACATCGGAGGCGAAACTAGGCAGAGAACATCCTAAACAATCCCCTTTTAACATATTGTCAAGCTCAGAGCAAAAACTATTATTGATATTTTACTAACAAGAAGCAGGCTCGAAGTCCGAACTAGAATGGTAACCGGAACCGGAACTGGAATAGAAACAGATTTGGTTTCTTTCAGATTTTCTATTTTCATATTCCGTTTCAGTTCCACTTCTGCTTCCTCCAAGGTTACCATTATTTTGAAATAAAGCTTCTCAATATAAGCGGAGTCAGAGACGGGATGGAAAATGGGATTGCCCCTAATTATAACATAAGCCCAAAATCTAAATCAATTCCGATCTCGCCTCCCCCTAGGTTGACCATGTCATCATCAATGATTTTAAAAGTTTGACACATAACTGCCTGATTAAGGACTAAGGTCATATTAAAATGAAATGAGGCTAAAATATAACATGATAAGACCATGCCCATGTGACCGTGGGGGTGACTATAATTTTAGGGCATCATATTTAAAATTCGAAAATGCGAATACAGAAATGCATAAAACCCTAATCTAAAACAAACTCGATATAAAAACTAGGGCACAAATTTTAACCCTTCTATTTTAACCAGACGAATGTGCAACAAAAACTCTTAGTAAAAACAAGATTTATCCAACCCTAACTCACTGTAAAACTTGAATTTAATCTATCTCACTGTAAAACCAACACAACATGACACGATCATGAAAAAAAAATGTAAAAGCGATCGTGCCCTAAAATCTAGAAAACCAGATACAAAAGCAACAAACGAAGACAAAAAAAAAAAACCAACAAAAACAAAGAAAAACTAACTATGTAAACCCGCTAAGAAACACAAACCTGCACAAAGAAAAATGATCTAACAAAAACAAGAACATATGAAATTAAAATAAAAGAAGAACAAGAATAGGAACCCTACCTCGAGCGCAAAAAAAGAAAACCTTCTGAAGAAATCTGCAAGCAATTGTCTCCTCTTCTTTCAATCGATTCACTCCAGAAAAACTCCATTGCTGCTCTACTTCGCTCTTCGATTTCTTAATAATAATAACCACTCGTTTAATCCCTAATCAAGGTAAAACTTGGATTTTCTACCTACGCATGGCAGCTGTCATTAACGCATTAAATGCAATAAAGTGGAATCAAAACTGCAGAAGAACTGACACATCACAGCAGTGTGACTTTAGTAAAAAGTCAACAACCAAGAAACAACAGGGGCAGAATTGGAATGAAAACGGATTTGGAAACTTGAGTAATTTTCCAAGTTCGTTCCTGTTCCGGGTCCGGTTCTGCCAACAAAGCATAAAACAAAACCAAACACAAAAATAAAACAAAAAGATCGAAAATAAGAAAACTTAATCTAAAACAAAAGTCCAAAAAGTGGAGGTGGAGACGGAATGAATTTTGATTTTGAAACTTTCAACTAAATACCGACTTAACGTCCACTTTGGCTCTGGCTCCGATAAAGACAAAACAAGAGGTCAAAAAGAAAGACTGTCAGGATGGGGATCAGAACGAGTTTCAAAGGAAGTTTCAAAACCCGATTCGGTTTCTGTTTCGATAGACTAAACCAAGGAAAAACAAAGTGTTGGAAACAAAAGACTCCAAACTTTATTTGAAAATTAACAAAGGATAAAAACACAAAAAGGGGGGACCCATTTTGACCAAGACAAAAGATGGGGTGGTTATGCAAGGCATAATAGGACCCTCTCTTTTTGTCACCTTATCAGTCCCTTTTGATGTTGCCTCATATTGCGTGCCCCCCATTTTAGTGTCCTAGTTGGTCAATGCACCCTTCAAAGTCTCATTTTAGGTTGACCATGTTTTGCCCCTAAAAATTGCTAAGTCTTTCGCCTTTTCGGGCCTTCTTTGTCATTTTTCCTTTCTGGGCGTTTGTGGGACTTCCCAGGCTTGGCCCATTAGGTTTCCCCCCTCGAGTTGCCCATTTCATATTTATTGCGCCTTCATCGTCCAGAGCGGCTGACGGTCGGCGTCCTTCCGAACCCTGAACCTCGGTGCCTCCTTTGTCGCCTACCTCACTTGTCCAAAACTGAACAACCATGCTCCGGCATCTTTCCAACCCTTGGACTCCGGTTCCCCCACCGTCGTCCTGAAATTTGAACTCACCTACCTCACTGGCCATCGTACCTACATTCATTAGGGGGTATTAAATGCACTTAAGGGCTATATAAAAAAGTTTCAACATGTCATTTTCACATGTCAGAAATAGAAAACAAGAACAATGTGATCTTAGCCTTCACTGCCCTCGTGCCCACCTTGATTAACGACTACCCACCAAATCTCTAATCAAGCACACAGTGTTCATTCAGGATTCCAATGAGGAGAGGGAAGACACAAGGATTGAGCAGGAGACCCTCAACGACAAGACCATTGAACTCAAGGTAGAGGATAGCAAGGATCAACATGAATCACCCAAGGAAAGGTCCTCGATGTTCGATTGGTTGGAAAGGCAACTGGAAAAGAAGACTCCCGCTCTAAAGTACCCAAAAGCAAGACTAGAGGCAATATTGGCTAGAGCTCAAATTGGTACCAAGAAAGAGAAAAAGCCTAGAATTAGATCAAGAGTAACGATGGATGCCTCTAGATCTAGAGTAGTGTAGATAGCCACGTCGGTGATTGGAGAATAGGGAATATGCTACAATGTCTCCACCATCGACTTGGGAATGGCCACCAAAGAGCAGAAGGTTGACCATCTCCAAGAATCAGTCACCATAGTGGTGCACCTCATTCAATAAGACAAAGTTTTGAAGGAGGAACTTAAGGAATAGGTGGCTAATTTGACAACCTATATCCAAAAATGGTCATCCACAAAGGAAGAACCAACCACATCCTCAGCCCTGCCATGGTTGCTATCCAAAGAGAAGATTAACAAGCTAGAGAAAAGAAAGAACCTGGACAAGACCACGAAAAATTGGTTCCGACAGGCCTTGGATATTGGGAATACGGGTATCAATTTAGTTATCCGAACAACGAACAAGTTCTTGGAAGTACAAATGTCTCTTGAAGGTACGAGGTGAATATGCATTGTTTTCCCTAAGAAGTATGGGGCTTCTTTTCAAAAAGTTCTATCCTCAAGCTGCCAAGTGAGATTTGGGAAAAAGAATTTTCCTTCAAGGATGATGACCATTGGCTGATGGATGTGTGGAAATGAGACTTCGATCACCAAAAGGAAAGGCTAGAGCAAGTACTTGAGTGAGTAAATTCAGATGTTGAGTGGGCCAAGGAAGCCAGAGAGGATTGTTTCTGATACTTGAAGCTGATGACGGGGTATGAGGTGCCCGCTATCAGGATCAATCCAAAAAGTATAAAGCCTCACTTCTAAAAGAGGATGGAAGATGGGATGTCAGGCGAGATCACCACGGAGTTCATGAGCTTTTCTTCCTGAGATTTTTCCCAATCCAAACTATTCAGAGACCACGTTGCCAAGTATGAGGAGGACTGGGAAAAGCTTGTTAACAATTCCAAAGAGTGGAGATACCAAGTGCTGAAATCCGACATCCTTGAGGTCAAAAAGTTCCGACTGGTGATCTTGAAGTTCATGGAGTATGCAGCTTCAAAGAGGTAGGAATGCAACCCTATTATTGATGAAGAATTTCTAAAGGAATAGTTGCACCAAAGAGAAATCAGCAAAAGGACAAAAATGCTATAGTGCTACCACTAGAAGACAAAATAGGGATATGGACAAAAAGTGTTTTAAAAATGTAATATATTGGGGGGTAGGTAGAACCCTAGTTTACAGTGAATTATGGCCACACAAATGTAAATCAGTCTTGGCCACATGTTCTACTTTTTGGACACTATAAATAGGGGGCATCCTCTCATTTTCAAGGAGAATTGAGTTGTTGTCAAGACATGCTGCAAAAATTGCAATATAAATACATTGATCTTGGTGCATTTATGGATTTCTTCTCATGTTTCTTGATTCTTCTCTCATAAGTTAAAGATTTAGTTAGATTTACTTTGTTGTTCTAGTTTACTTTCAGTCAAATTTGGTAGATTTAGTAACACTGTTCTTGATTGTGAAGATTTATGTTGTGTAGATGCTTTTCTTGTCCATAATTTTGGTCATTTGCTGCTGGTAGATGGTGTTGCAAAGTTATTCTGGACTTTGATTTTAAATCTGCTTTAAAACTTTATCTTTTTTCATGCATATGTGTGGTGAATAAATGATAAAACATTTACAATCCTTAGAAGATAGCATAGGTTTCATGATATTGTGAAATTTCTAGTTAAGTGAAATTCTATTTTAAGGAAATTGTCCATAGTAGAAGCCTCCATGATCACTGTTCATTGGTAGTTGTAGGTCTAGGAAACCTCTCTCTTCCCTACTCTTTTTCCTTTTTTTTTAATAAATAACCTATGCTAAGGTTCATTGCACATTGTAAAGCCAAAACTTAAAACAAAAATGGAGTTCAAGACTTTTGTTTGAACTTGCAACAAAGTACAGTAATTTCCCATCTTAAGAACTCTATTTGTAGATCCAATTCTCCTCCAAACTAGTCCACATAAGTCTACCCTATGATTACCAAAAAAATCACATCAACATCAATTGAGATATTCCATGCAAGTCATGACCTGACACTCGAGAGACCTTGGGGTAATTTTTAGAAACTCGTTGGATATTTCCTTTTAAGAGAGGTGATGCACCTACACATTTCCTGTGTTGAGAAAGTGTGTCAAAACACCCATCAACAATATGTTGTGTTAAAATTATTGTCAATTGCTATGTTAAAAAATTATCTTTCCTTCCAACTTTGTGTCAAACCCTAACCTCCATGTTTGCCTCTAAAATCAACCAAATAAAGAGTTGTGCAAGTTCTTAGGTCCCCTTCTTTGATGTATTATGCAAATCTTAGCCAGGAAGAAGTGACCTTTCCATTTTGGTGTATCACCTTTGTTTTCCCTTTCATGTTCTCCTTCTCCCCTTTTCCTTGTGATCTATTAGTGGTAGGATTTTATGTGTTAAGTTGGACCAGCACATTGCACTGGGATTGAAAAAGGAAGCCAACCTTCTTCGGAGATTCGATCTCATACGTGCAAAGGTCCCACACCTTGATGTTGTTTCCATTGTGTCATTGGAATGTTGAGCTTCATGCTCAACAAGGTGAAATTTCATGTGACAACAATTTCAAGCATGCCCATGGGACTACTTCTCTCCATTGAAGAATTATGTGTTTTATTCAATACATCTTACCTTTTGAGGCATATCTTCAAATAAAATGGTGATTCCATTCAAAATTACATGGTTCAAGCAGCCTAGTTTCATTTCATGATGTTGAAGAAGTGGTGCACTCTTCAATATTTCAGAATTTGGAGGTAGTTATACAAACACCTAACAGCTCTACAAGATACATATTTGGGTGACTCTTTGGTATGTACCCAAAATCTCTAGCTGGCTAGTCCTTTGTCTCCCTTTCAAAATTTCAAGGTGTTTCCTATCATTTCCATGCTTTAAAATGTCATATTTGAATGGAAACCATATGTACATTCCCCCATTTCATGATAAAGCTAAATTTGCACCTCCCAATTAGCCATATCAAGCTGGTTATACCTCCCATTTCATTCCATAGAATCTTATTGTTGTGGGTTCTCAACCTTCTCAAAATGCATACCACCCACCCCACCCTACTTAGTCTTCTTAGATGCCTACACATTCATATTAGTAGCCCCAAGAGACTTATCATGTTGAAAATCATCCTTGTTCCTCTCGCAGTCAACTCCAAAATTTTGAAAATTTGAGTATAAGTGAAGCCACAAGAATTTTTCTTGGTTTCAAAAGATAGTTGGGTGAGATTCATGGACAACAAGAGGCTCCTTGTTCTTCCTTTCAACCCCAAAATGAGAGTGGAATCATGTCCATGGTGAATGATATATTTGAATAAATGGTTGAGCTACAAGAGCAACACGAATTTGAATTACAATAGGGACAGTAGGAAAATCAAACCCATCAAGGGTGAGAAGAAGGTTAATTCCCACGTTAATATGAGTTTGTTCATCAAACTCAGTATGCACAGTAGAAAATTTTTGAAGCTCAGTGGAGGTATGAGCAGCAGTTGGAGGCACAAAGAAGGAAACATGAAGAGTGTACAACAAGAGATGTTGTTTCTAGGCAATAAAAAAATTAGACTTTCCCTTTCTCTAGCATAAGTGTTTGAGACTCAGGTAGCCCCTTGTGTGCCTAGTTTCAAATAAGCACCTCCACCATTTCCGAAACAACTTGCTAAGGAGGAGGTAAGAAAGCATGAATTCCCAAGTTTCAAGAGCTCTAACAAGCCTCTCAAAACTTCTATTAGCCCTCCTTTTGTTCCAAAGCAACCTATTGTGCAAGAGGTTTGTGAGAAAAAAAAAGTTTCAAGAATGTCAATCAGCCCCTTGAAAGTCTCATTCAACCCCTTGTGCCATCAAGTGGATATTTTGTGTTGTAGATCCTAAGTTTTGAGAGCCTCCATTAATTTCAAGAACCTATCCTTAAGGAGGTTGTTGTTGTAGAGCCTACCTATACTCAAAACAATGAGTGTCTTGGTTTGTTGCAAGAAAATTTTCAAGATGAAACAGTGTTGTAGCAACAAGACATTAAAATGGTAGAAAAAAATGATGCAACAAAGGAATCATTCATCTCATTTGATGCACTTCCTTGTTTTATCAAAGATGAGGAAGATAATTCAGCTATACCTACATTAGTTGAAGCCTCCGAACAACTTGATCTTGGCTTGGTGGATGGAGATAACTCTATGGTTTTGGAGCAGAAACAAGCATGTTCATGCCCTATTATTGTGGATGAAGATCCACAATCTATTGGGGTTTGCAATTCTGAGTTGGGGGGCCTCTCTTGGTATGTGATAGAAATATTTTGGGTTTAAATGTCAAATCATCACCCCTAAAAGAGGAACCTTGTGGGTAGCAACATAAGAGTGAAGACACAAAGGAGGACGTGGCAACCATTATATGCCAAGAGTCTATTTTTGTTGCAACTAGTTGCCAAGAAGGAATAAAAATAGAAAGATAACTTGAAGAATTCAGTTCTTCACCCAATGTGTCTCAAAAATCTGAGGTATGTGTTGATGAAGCATGCGTAAATACAAGTAATCATGAAGTTTTTTGGTTTTTTGCTATCCTTGAATGTAGCAATGTTGAATATGATATCTTCATCCAAGATGAAGATGTGACATTTGGAATTAGGGATAATGTGACTAAGTTAGAGTGCTTCACTTGGAGCCAAAACACCAAAAAATACTCCATCGATCAGTCACACATTTGTTTTGAGAGTGATGCTCTTGTTGCTCAGTTTTATTATATGCCCAACCTTCAAATCTTCTCTTTTGAGGTGCATGAAGAAGAGATTCCTTGTGAAGATCAAAAATCAAAATTGGCATATTTTGCATCACCATGTGAGTTGGAAACATTCTCTTTTTGTTTCAATTCATGCATTGAGAAGGTCAACAGTGTTGACATTGGCCTATCTTTTTGTGAGGTGAGTGCTCTTCCCTTTGGAAAAGGTTTGTTCTTGGATGTTGACTTTCCTACAAAAATTTTCACCCCTGTTACTATATGTTTAGTTGAGACACCAGTCTTATATGAATCTAACACCTGCATCATATGGTTCCCCTGCAATGAAAAAGTTTATAGTGAAGTGATCCTTCACCTTCTAGGCATTTTGTGAATTTCCATGCATGTTGGCAATAGTCTTTAGTGGTTGCAACTGGGTGAGTTCTGCAACTATGGTTTGAGGGAGATCAACTTCTTCAAAAGGTTCATCTTAGATAGAGGAAAATTCCCTTCTTTTTCTTTTTGTTAGTTTCATGTATATATTATAAATATTTTTTCTTTTCCATGAAGTGCTTTGCACACCCTGAATTCTCCTTAAGGGAATGCATGCTCTAGTTTCCATTCTTTCCTCCAAGTGCAGCTGCACATGTTTTTTTTTGCTCTGAGAAGGCCCAATTGTTGAAGTTTTACCCTCATGACTATGTGCCCAATGGACTGATAGGGCCTCTAGATCCCATGATTAGCAGACAATCATCCCGTAAAAATCACCAAAAATGTTGACATTTCATGCCACCCTTAGATGACCCATCATTGATATCCGATCTGAGTGATCCTACATGGGCCATCTTGCATGAGTTTTCCTTGGGGGTTCCTAAAATTGACTAAGTCCCAATTTTTTTGGGTTTCGGCCTATCTCTTACTCGCCTACCTTCATGCCTTCTCTATCGCCCCCTTCCTTCCCTTTTTACTTCTAAGTATTTTGGGTGTTGACATTTGGCTTTACCCTTTACCCCTTATCGATTCCTCTCCTCTTCCATTTTTCCTTTCTCCTTTTTGATGCAGAGTAGGGAGGCAATCAATCTACAAACACAATTTCAACTGGTTTCAACAAGCCTTTAATCTCCAAACCCTAACTAGGGTGTTTCCTCATGCAACCTCTTAGTTTTCCTTGTAGGTCTACAAACCTAGTTTCTTGGACCTATCTCTCAAAGCCAACCTCAAACCCACTAACCATTTATGTTCTTAGACACCCATTAATCTCTTACAAAACATATTTCAAAACCCCATATGGTTACTTTGGACCAACTCCTCCAAAATCATACTACTATGCTATCCTCCTTGGCCAATTAGGCCACTTTTATAGAGAATCACCTATGAAATCACTCCCTCAAGCCCAAAAATTTATTGGAGATTCATAACCAGACAAAAAAAGCTCTAAATCAACAATTTTTATCAGTTGAAACACTTTCCTAGTCACCTTAACACCAAACCCTCAATTTGACTAGTTTTAGGAGGGGTTCATTGAAAACCTCACCTCTAGACCTATCCTCACTATTTCAATGCCTCTAACACCTTCAAATATGTCTACCCTTTCTTAATAAACTCTTACAAATTTCTGCCCCAAGAGTTTTCCATCACTACCTACTCTTAATCTCCAATTTTCAATCAAAACACACAATTTTGACAATTAGGGCATCATGCCCAATCCTACGAATGGCCTCCCTTGCTCACAAAACCATTCTAACATCAAGGCCTAACATATTGGGCCCATTCCACCAAGTTATAGGAGATAAAAATGGTGGAATGGACCATTAGTCCATTTTTAAAGTCTACAAACCCTTAAGACTGGTTGCATAGACTCGTTGACAAAAAAATGGCAACAAATAATTTATTTATTTATGAAATCACTCCACACAAGATCCAAAATGAATCTAAAACATGTCTTTAGCAAATTCCAAAGCTTTTATAGCAATACCCTACTGTATGGATATGTACAGATCAAGGAGGAGCATAACTACAGAAAATTGCAGAGAATTAATGTCGTTTCAATTCAAAATTTCAAACTTCCAAAAGCCATCCTTCTTCCAACATTCCAAAAATACTTTTCAATAATTTAATAATGTGAATAATCAGTTCAACTACCTTTCCACCGAGCAAAACTACCTTGACTCTTGAACTTCCAGATTTTGCACTTTTGCAATATTTGTAATTTTGCATTTTTTTACAACATTTTGCAAGAAAAGCACAAAACTTGACACCAAAGCCCAAAAACAACTTAAAGTGACTTGAATATTTGTGAAATGGTCTATTGTGACCTTATTTAATGAAAAAAATGACTCAAATATCCTAAACCAACCTTTCAAAGAACCTACTTGACTAAATTTGCAAGAGAGACTTGGTGCTCCTGCACCACTTTCGACCTTCGGCCTTTGGTCTTCCCTCTTTCCTCACAACACATAAACCTTCAGTCTAAAATCTGACCTTTGACAGTCCAAGGTCTGACCTTCAAAATCTCTCTCTTCTTTGAGCCTTTCACTTTCTTCCATCTTTGCTAATTTTCACTCTTTTCTCCCAAAATCTGGTTGAGTGTCGAATTTTTCAGGTTTCAGCCTTCGGCCTTCCCGTCTACCTCTAACCCTTATTCAGTAAGAGGTATCTCATTGGTCTGACCTCTAACCTCCAACAATATAAGGTCCAACCTTTGATGTTTCCCCTTCTTCACAGTTTCTTCCTCTCTTCTTCCTTTGGAACATGGCAAGTCGACGTCTAAACTCCAACGGCTCGATGCCATGTTGAGAAAAAGATGTCTCAAACTTACTAGTTAAGGCTCTCTCAAATCAGGAAAACAATTAGCCTATTCAAAGTCTTCTAGACTAAAATATTGTAGAGGTCTAATCTAGGGTTGGTGAGTTGGTGGTAAATGTTCACCTGATTGTTCCCCACCATCCTTGATAGTTAAACAGGGGAGCTCACTGTATTGTGGGGAACAATCACTATATTGCAACACCACGATAGTTAGTTGGAAGGTTTGTGGTATGGTGGTAGGTTGCGATATAGCAATAACCTATGAACCCAAAATTATTAGTTGGAAGGTTTGTGGTATGGCGGTAGCTTGTAGTATTGTGGTAAAGGTCTCTGTGGTGAAGGTTAGTGAAACCCCGCAATGGTTCAAGAATGACTCGACAGGATTGCGATTATAACTTTTTTGGGGCTCAACACCATTTAATTCCAAGGCTTGTAGAGGGTGAATTTTCGGGCCCAACGCCCTGACAATCCAAGTTTTAGGCACATTTTTGTTCAATGATGCCATTAATGTGCATCTACCCCTAGCTAGTAGGCACAATTTTTAGGGTTCGAGGATGACTATAATGCATTTCGACAACTTCTCTTAGTGGATTTGTGGGCGCCATTGCCCATTCATTATTGTTGTTGATCCTCTCTGACCATTCCCATAAATATTTTATAGATTTCATGGGGATCTTCATGGATTTTTCTTGCAAATCTCCACGACAAGGTGATGGCATGCTAGCTATGTCTTCTCCAGGTCCTTCGTGTGATTTTCATAGTAGGTATGACGTCTATGGCTCTCCTTGGCACAAATTTCTGGGAATAAATTTCTTGAATAGATCTTAGGGTTTCTTTGATTATATTTGTGACCCTAGTTGGGTTAGGATTAGTTATTTTTCATCTCAATTATGCCTAAACTATAAAGGAAATACTTGTAAATTTTTAAAGGGTTCTTCTTCCTCTAGCTCCTTTGGGATTTTTTATTTTGCAGACATGATCTTTTATTAGGATCTATGAAAATTGCTTAGTGAATTTTAATTTAATGTAAATGAGTAACTGACTGTCTTAAGCTTAATTTCAAATGATTTGAAAAGACATTAAATGGTTTAAAATAATAGAAATTTAAGAAACAAAGAAGAGAAGAGAAGACAACAAATTGATAATGAAGTTCGCCAAATGGCTACGTCTCTGAGTCCCTCTTGAATGGAGTGACCGATCCTTGATTATGATCCAAACTTTTGGATTGTAAAGCACTGTCAATCTACTCCAAAGCCTTACAAAGTCTTCTCGAGTGATAATGAAACGAAGAACAATCCCCCCTCCTTCAAGTATAATCATCTGCCTTCAAGCTTCTAATTGCACAGAGTTGGAATAAAATTCCATTATCAAGACTCTCCTAATTTCCATAATCCCTTACAAGCCTATAATCCACTTTTTATACAATTACATTTACTATATGGGGGTTAAAACAATAAAATTCCCCGAATCTCTAGAATAAACCTATATCTCCTCATTTTTTAAATTAAAATCTCAAACTTATGGCTTATATTCATTAAGCCATATTACCCTTTTAAAAATTCTCTTACAATATTTTTTAATCTCCTAATCCCCTTTAAAAATCTTTATAAAATCAGGCCTTATGCTTTTTGTTGTTTGATACTCCTTAATACAAAGGGTTTGGGTTCACTTTTTAGGTGGCATATTTAATTTGTTAATTTTTTTTTAAAAACCACCATAACTTTATAACAAAAATCATTCCATCTTATACCTGAAGAACTTGCGAGTGCAATGACAGAGGCAATGGTCTCGGGTGGGGAGGTCAGATGTTCAAACTACCGCCCCCCCAAATCAGCTCATATCTTCTGTAAATAGATAGGGTGACGTATATGTAATTGAGAATTATGCAAGCTTGACTGGTGGAGTATGAAACTAGTAAATGGGGGGTCGCGGGTGTGACCCCCCAAACCCATTTTAGTTGAACAAACCAACAAACTACACCGGTGGAAGCTGATGGGGGTGCCACATGGCACCTAGCTATTGGGCCACATGACACCTTTCTATTCGCCTATCCGAGGACACATGTCAAATTAGGATTTATCCATGTGTAATGTCATATTACCACATCAACCTACCACATGTCCACATAGGGAGTTTCCACATCATCATTCATACTACCATGTCAGCATGTTGAGATCATATTGACATCATCACTGTGTTGCCTAGTTAGCATGGTCAAACCTCAACTTTGACCAATCATATCTTTGGTGTATGAGCTCTGATTCAGGCGATTCAAGTGGTGTTGGGTTCATGGCAATGAGCTCTTTGATTTGATTCCACCCTTCCTTTATTTTTAAATGATCAATTTTTTGACCTAGAATCTGCATTTGGGCCCTTGTTTGATCGAACTTTGATTGAGCATATCTTGAGCCTATGAACTCCTTTTGACTTCATTCAAGTTGTGTTGGGTTCATTTCACTAAGCACTTCGACATGGTGATGATTTATAGAGCATTTGGAACACTTTATTTTTTGGTGAAAAGTATCCACCTGGATCAATCCTCCCCATTGGAGAGCTTTTGGACCTCCAAAAGCTTGATTACTTAGAAATTAAGTGAGGGTATAGTTCCCTCACTTAATCAATCTCCATCCATTTTTCTTTTTTTGGATTTATCTCCTTCAATACCACTCTGAGGTACTCAACAACTCCTCTTCGTGAAGTATTGACATTCTTGTCTAGGATGACATCCTCTTGCAGTTCTATCATATACTCAAGTGAAATATCATCAACTAATGGAACCTGAACATCAGTATTTTCATCCAGTACCATTTGAGGCTCATACAACTTCAAATTCTCTACATTTACAACTAAGTAGATGTACATGTATGGAGGAATATTTAGGCAGAAGACATTGGTACCGATATTTTCAAGGATCTCAAAGGGACCATACCTGATCTGCTTGAGCTTCCTTCCTTGCTGATATGTAACCAAAATCTGTCACCAACCTAAAATTGATGATCAACATGATGCTTATCATGTCGAGCTTTGTACTTTTCTTGGTTCTTCTCTAGCTATGCTTCAACTGCCTGATGAATTGCTTGGACTTTCTAGATGAACTTCAAAGCCTTCTCTACATCATGGGATCCATCTTCAACATCGTCCTTCTCAAAATTAAAGTCCATCAATTTTTTTGGCAGATGCCTGAAACATGTTTCAAAATATCTTTTTGTAGAAGAGTGTGCTACATGGTTGTAAGCATGTTGCACATAGTGTAGATTTTCATCCCACAACTTGGGGTACTTATTGCAGTAACCTCTGAGAAGATGCACAATTATCCTATTCACTACCTCTATCTGTCCATTAGTCTGTGGATGGAAAGTTGTACTTTTCTTCAGTCTTGTGTCCATGAGTTCCCATAATGCTGACCAAAATTCCCCTAAGAATTGAGAATCTCGATCCGATACAATAGAATTAGGAAGCCCAAAATAAACCCATACAAATAGAAAGTATAGATGCATTGTCAGTTCAACTGTGACCTATTTCTTACAAGGAATTAAAATAATTTTTTTGTTTAACCTTTCAACTACCACAAATAGATAATCATGTCCCTTCCTAGACACGGGTAGTCCCCCGACAAAATCCATTGAAACACTTTGCCATGGATGGGATGGTACAAGTAGAGGTGTGTACAACCCTAGTTTCCTATTGCTAGGCTTGCTTGTTGCACACATTACACATCCTCTAATGTACCTAGATACAGTTTCTTGCATATGGGGCCAATAACAATATTTCTATAGTTGAGTCATTGTTTTATTTACCCCAAAGTGTCTAGCAATCAATGATGTGTGTGCTTACCTAATTACCCGTGCTTGTTTACCTTTTGGAATACATAACTTTCCTAAATGATACAAAAATGTATCTTGCACATAGTAATCTTTCTCTTCTACATGTTTTCTTGCAATTAGAGCTAAATAAATATCTTTAAAGTCTTTGTCCTTGATGTATTGTTCCTAAAAAAATTCATGTACCATAGAAATACATTGAAGGATAACCATAAAATTCATGACGAGAGGCCTAGACAACATATCTTCTACTTTATTATGGACACCTTTTTTATACTTAATAACTAAATGAAACTGTTGAAGAAAAATCATCCACCTAAAGTGCCTACTTTGTTGTAGTTTGGATTGTGAATGCAAGTATTGAAGTGTCTAGTGATCAATGTGGATTACAATTTATTTACCCATTAAGTAGTGTTTCCATTTTTTAACACTCTGAACTAATGCATAAAGTTCCTTATCATAAGTAGGATAGTTACTTACTATAGCTGTAAAGGTTTCAGAGTGATAGTAGATTGGTTTACCTCCTTGCATAAGTATTGCTTCCATGGCAAACCGACTAGCATCTGTCTTGATCTTGAATGGTTGTTGTAGATCTGGTAAAGCCAGAACTGGCTTGGTGCTCAAATTTTCCTTCAAAGTGTCAAAGGAATTTTGCTGAGGACCTCCCCACTATAAAGTTGTCTTCATACCAGTTAACACATGCAATCGCGATGCAATGTAGGAGAAGTTGGTGATGAACTTCCTCTAGTACTGAACTGCACCTAAATTTTTTTTAACTTTTGTGACTGTACTTGGCTTAGGCCATTTTACAATAACTTTGACCTTCATAGGGTCTAATTTCAATTGATCTCCTCTTATGACATAGCCTAAGTACACTAAGGATGTCTTAGCGAATTCTCATTTTGACATCTTTACAAAAAAAAATTATTTTCTCAAAACATCAAAAACTTTCTTTACATGAATATTATGCTCTTCCCAATTTCGAATGAATACAAGTATATCATCCAAATAAACAATGAAAAACTCATCAATGAAAGGACAAAATAAATCATTCATAACTCTCATAAAGGTAGCTGGTGCATTACAAATCCAAAAGGGCATGAACAACCACTCAAACAATCATTGTTTTGTCTTGAATTTAGTTTTTCAAACATCATTATCTGCAATTCTTATCTAGTGATATCCACTATGCAAGTCTAACTTAGTGAAATAAACTATATGCTTCAACTGATCAAGTAAATAATCTATTCAGGGAAGAGGACACCTATTCTTTACCGTTATCTTGTTCAGGGATCTATAGTCGATGCACATTCGCCATGATCCATCCTTCTTTGACTCCAACACAATTGGAGAACCACAAGGAGAAGTACTTGGACAAATAGCTCCTTTCTCAACCAAATCCTGAACCTACTTCTTGATTTCCTCATTCTGCATAACTGATAGATGGTACATGTTGATTTTTGGTAGAGGCACATCCTACTATAACTAGATTTCATGTTGCATCTCTCTCTTTGGTGGCAATACCTTTCACTCTTGAAATAAGTCATCATAGGCAGAAACTACTTTGACCAATTCAACTTTATGCTTTGGATCACACCCTTTGAATGCCTCATATTTATCATCCTCTTTGGATTTTACAATCATTAATACAAATTTCTTACTTACATTGACTAACCTCTTCATTTGACCAATATTCACCAATGTTAGATTAGTATTAATCTAATGTGCCTGTACAATGAATTCTTTACCATCCTTAAAAAGGTGATATTTGTTTTCCCCTCTATAAATGATTGCCTTTTGGTCATAAAGATAGGGACTCCCTAGTTCAAGACCACAAATATCTAAAGGAACCACATCAACTTCTACCTCATCTATAAAGTTTGCAGTGATAGAAAATATTAACTTACATTTCTTCGTTACTTGTAATTGTGCATCATTGGAAACCCATCCAAGTGGATATGGCTTCAGATGAGGTGTTGTATCCAAGTTAAGTTTCTTAATAACTTCTTCAGATATTAGATTTACTTGAGATCCCGTATCAAACAAGGTATCAACCTTTGTATGCTTTGTTACAACCTGAATATGAAATAAAATATTTCTTTGCTTATCAAACTTAGGAGGAGAAGATTCTTTACTTGCACTTGCACTTTCATTTGAAAAATTTGTATTAGAAGAAAGAGATATACCTTTTCCTTTACCTTGATCTCGACAACAATAATCTTTTTCTCATCCCTGAAGTCAGATCCAAGATCTTGTTGTACAACAACAAAAGTCTTCTATTTTCCTTTGTTTCCTCCATATTTCTTCAACCTTAGTTTCAAATGCAAATTCCAACACTTTGAGTTATCATGCCCCTCCTTCTTGCAATGGGAGCATGTGGGATTTTCACCCTCCTTCTTGATGGTTGTTGTCTTTCTTCCCTTTCTTTTCCTTTGGATTTACCTTCAGGATTAGATGGCTTCTTGTTAGACTTTTCATTAAAAGTATTCTTACCTCTTCAATCCAAATGTATGGCTTGTACACATACTTCATCCAAATTATTAGGATTTAAAAAAAAAATGGTATGCCTTAAGTAAGAATGAACACCACCTATATACTTGAGCAATGTGTCCTGGGTGTATAATGGAACATTAAGTGCAATAGCCTACTTCCTAAATTCATGAGTATAGTCTTGGAGAGATTGACCCTTACCCTACCTAAAATTTTTCCAGATCATACTTAATTGTTGCATATGGCCTAAGGGATAAAACTAGTTTTTAAGGGCAACTTTAAACTCTATCCAAGTTAAATTGACACTACCATGTCGAGCAATTTATACTTGAGTTTTACTCTCCCACTAGGTGAGGGCAGTTTCTCCCAACCAAAGAGTAGCTAATTGGATTTTTGAAGCATCATCTAAAAGGACTTGAATCCTATAGTACACTTCTACTTGTTGAACCCAATCATCTAATTTCTTAGTATTTAACTCTCCACAATATTTAGGTAGTTCAAATTTTACATCCAATTTGATCATAGGCTTATGTGCACTTTTGAAAGGATTAATAGAAGAAGTAGAATTAGAAGAAGAAGATGGAGAAGATGGAGATGGAGGATTTTTTGAAGGCTCTTCATCACCTTCTTCTCTTTTCCATTTTTCCTTCTGATCTTCATCATCCTCATTCTTCTCCTACTTTGACATTCCTCCTTTTTCATGCTTCTTCCGTTCTTGCTTTTCTTGATAGAGCTCTTCCACCATAGCCTTCATGTCAAGAAAGGCTCATTGAAAGATTTTATCATTGAGCTCAAAAAAAATTCCATTTCTATTTCTTCCATCTTTAATGATGGAAAATTTCTTCGTTTATCGATCTCAGGATTGAATTATGCAAGTGTGCCTTCACCTCGCTAGCTCTTGGATCACGTTAATATCCACTTCTGCAATAATAGTCAAACAAAGCTCTGATACCAACTTGATCTGTTATTAGGATCTATGAAAATTTCTTAGTGAATGTTAATTTAATGTAAACTAGTAATTGATTGTCTTAATCTTAATTTCAAATGCTTTGAACAGACATTAAATGATTTAAAACAACAAAAATTAAGAAACAAAGAAGACAAGACAAGACAACAAATTGATAACGGAGTTTGTAAAATGGTTGTCTCCTAGTCCCTCTCCAATAGAGTGACCAATCCTTGATTATGATCCAAAATTATGGATTACAAAGCACAATCAATCTGGTCCAAAGCCTTACAAAGTCTTCTCGAGTGATAATGAAATGAAGAACAACCCCCCTCCTTCAAGTACAATGACCTAGCTTCAAGCTTCTAATTGCACAAAGTTGGAATAAAATTCCATTATCAAGACTCTCCTAATTTCCATAATCCCTCACAAGCCTATACCCCCCTTTTTATACAATTACATTTGCTATATGGGGGTTAAAACAATAAAATTTCCCAAATATCCCGAATAAACCTATATCTCCTGATTTTTGAAATTAAAATCTCAAACTTATGGCTTATATTCATTAAGCCATATTACCCATGAAAAATTCTTTTAAAATATTTTAAAATCTCCTAATCCCCTTTAAAAATCCTTATAAATCAGGCCTTATGTTTTTTTTTGTTTGATACCTCTTAATACAAGGGGTTCGAGTTCAATTTTTAGGTGGCATATTTAATTTTTTAATGTTTTTTTAAAAACACCATACCTTTTTTACCTTTATAACAAAACTCGTTGCTTCTTATACTCAAAGAACCTGCGGGTGCAACGGTGGAGGTGATGGTCTCGGGGGGGAGGTCGGTGGTTCAAACTGCCACCCCCCAAATCAGCTCATATCTTCTATAAATAGATAGGGTGACATATATGTAATTGAGAATTATGCAGGCTTGACTAGTGGAGCATGAAACTAGTAAATGGGGGTTGAGGGTTCGACCCCCCAAACCCATTTTAGTTGAACAAACCAATGAACTACACCAGTGGAAGTTGACAGGGGGTGCCATGTGACACCCAACCACTGTGCCACGTGGCACCTTTCTATTCACCTATCCGAGGAAACATGTCAACCTAGGATTCATCCATGTGTAATATCGTACTGCCACATCAACCTACCACGTGTCCACATAGGGAGCTACCATGTCATCATCCATACTACCACATCAACATGTTAACGTCATGTTTCCATCATCATGCCTAGTTAGCATGGTCAACCCTCAACTTTGAACAACTATATCTTCGACGTACGAGCTTCGATTTAGGTGATTCAAGCGATGTTGGGTTTGTGGCAATGAGCTCTTCGATTTGATGGCATCCTTGCTTGATTTTGAAATGATTAATTTTTGACCTAGAATCTGCATATGGCCCCTTGTTTGACCGAACTTTGACTGAGCATATCTTGAGCCTACTAGTAGTACAAAAATAAC
Source organism: Sequoiadendron giganteum (assembly GCA_007115665.2). Classification (NCBI taxonomy): domain Eukaryota; kingdom Viridiplantae; phylum Streptophyta; class Pinopsida; order Cupressales; family Cupressaceae; genus Sequoiadendron; species Sequoiadendron giganteum. The sequence continues at coordinate 328,112,554 of CM021103.1, read as the reverse complement.
AATATATGATTGAAAAATTTACTAAAAACTACTTGTAAATGATTGAACTTGGTCCTGTGACCATTAGTAGTTTATTTACAGTCATATATAATGCGACCAGATTGATGACTAAACCATTTTTATTCATTTATTGGTTGTTTTGATTGATCGATTTGGTAGTATATGTAGTCGTTGATTTAGTCATTGATTGTTGTAATCTGGTAACTTATTTAGTCATTTTTTATTTATTGATACTATCACTTATTTAGTTGCTGATTTAGTCATTGATTGCTCTAATCTAGTCACTTATTTATTCATTTTTTATTCACTAATATATTTAGTCATTGATTATTGTTAATTAGTCACCTATTTAGTCATTTTTATTCATTGTTCACTGATTTCTGTCAATTGGTAGTATATTTAGTCAATTTAATTATTAATTGATGTCAATTAGTAGTATAGTTAGTCATTTTAATTGACTGATATTTGAGGATTTAAGCATAAAATATAGAAATACAAATCAATCATCAATTTCACACAATAAGACAACCATTGAGAAGGAAAAATTGGTGAACTTTATTAATTAAATAAAGGAATTCTAATTACAACTTAGAAATAGAGTATTACAATTTTTATTTTCAGTCACAAGACTAAAAATTTGAGTTACAATATTGCACAAAAATGATTGCAAGAAATAAACTTCTCCAAAAACTTTTGCAATGATGTAAATGCATGCTTGAAGCCCTTCAATGTGAGCACATGCCCCTTTCATCTCTTAAAACTTCTACAATGTGGGAAATCTTCCCAGAGAAAGCTATAACGTGTAGAATCCAAGAAGGAGAGTGTTGATTATGTCCCATATATGAAGCTCTCTCCTTCAATGTAGTAAACAATAACCCAACTAGAATCTTTCATCCTTTATATGCAACGTGCCATATGATATGAGCAACAAGGTGTTGCCTTTTCTACCATGAATGAAGATGTGCCTCAATACAACCAACAAAATTACTATTAATCTCAATTCAAAAAGAATAAAAGTGCATTGTATATTTCAAGTTTACAAAATTCCAAACACAACAAAAAGATAAATCAATTAAAAAATTGTAGCCTTGTCAACAAATGCCTTAAACAAAGTGTTCAACATAGGCCTGAAATATGCATATTGAACCCTTGATTTTAGAAACTTGTTCAAAGATTAAGAAAGGTGGTATGCTCAGATTATAGAATGAAGTTGACATTATAGAATGCAGGCTATCACCACAAACGAGACTGGAACAACATTATCAAAAAAAAATTCCTAGAAACCAAGCCCAAGAATGCCATTAGACTTAATTAGACAACAAAAATGTCAACCCTAGTTCATGAGTTGTCTGAGTAAAGACCTACACCATGGAAGAATTCATTTATACAAAATTCCAAATTAAGTTGATGAGAAAAGACCTTTGATATCCAACTGGGAAGCCTTAACATCCAAAAGTTACTAATGTGATGTTTCACAACAAGTTTCCCAATTGTGACATCATCTTTACTTAAGAAATTGGATATTGATCCACCACCATATTGAATCTCACAAGATTCTCCTTCACAAACAAAAAATGATATATATTAATTTTTAGAAACTTTCTTAATATCCCCATGTAAGTAGACTAAGCTACATGAGATTGAGGGTTTGAAGTAGAGTACCATCTTCTTGGTATGTGCTTGGCTTTGATGAATTATATCTTGAATGAAAATAGCAAGCTAGATACACTGTAACATCATTGTTAATCATTGTTACAAAAATAACCACAAAATACTCTTTAATCAAAATAATCCTTCTAGATATTTTAGTTAATTTCTAAGAAACTAATTTCACTATCCAAACAACCATCAATCTATTTACTGTATATAATTTCCCAGAAATCAAAATTTGAATGTAATGAAACTAACCATAATTACCAAAGATTTGACACCAAAATGTAGTACAAAATGAATTGTTTGAAGAAATGCCTCAAAGCAATGTCATCTCATGGAATGAAATGATATGATTGCGAAATGTGCACAAAATGGATTTTGCAAGGAAGCTCTCAAAATATTTGAATTAATGAAGCACTCTGGAACACCGACATTGTAGGCTTTTCTTGTGTTCTAGATGCATGCCATCATGCAGGTTTAGTGGATGAGGGTTGCACATACTTCACACGTCAGTAACCCTTATTCATTACATATATAGTTGATCATTAGGTATGCATTGTTGACCTTTGTGCCCATGTTGGCTATCTTGGGGACACCCTAAACATTATTATTGAGATGCTAGTTAAACCTTTGGTTCCTGTGGATCATATATGAATATAGGCTGAGTATTCCAGAAACACTATTTTTTTAGTTGGATCCTAAAAATGCTTCAACTTATGTTCTTCTCTAAAACATTTGTGCAGAAGCAGGCAGGTGTGGTGAGGTTCAAATAGTAAGGAGATTGATGAAAGATAGAGAAATGTAAAAGATACTTACATGTAGTTGGATTGAAGGGCATAAAATGGTACATGATTTTTTGTGTAGGATACAAATCACATCCAAAAACATGGGAGATCTATGCAAAATTGGAGAAATTGGCTTGGAAAATGAAGGCAGTAGGGTATTTCCAAATTCAAAAATTTTACTCAATGCTATGGAATAGAAGAAAAAAGAATCATTTATCTGCCACCATAGTGTAAAGTTATAAATTTCATTTGGTTTTTTAAACATGACCCTTGGTACAACTATTAAAGTTGTTAAGAACCTTTGAGTATGTTCTGATTTTCACATTGCATCTAAATTCATCTCGAAGATTGTTGCAAGAGAAATTGTTCTGAGAGATGTAAACCATTTCCATCATTAAAAATAAGGACAATGTTCTTATGGAGAATATTGGTGATGCTAAATGAAACAATTTGAAAAATAGGCTTACACTATAATAATGTGCACTAAATCAGATATCCAATAATAACGAAGGGACATCCATCAAAGCATAATAGGAGGGATATTTTTGTCATATGTTGTAGTTACAAGTGCCCTGCTAGACATACATAAAAATGTGGAAGCAATATACACAAGGGAAGCAAACTGGTTCAAAAAAATGCCTCAAAGAAATGTGATATTTAATTTTATAGTTTAACCTTGATACTGCACTGTTTTGACATGATCCTTGCGGTGATGCAAGATGTTACCGCTACATCACACCATGTCTTCTTGGATCTTGTGGGATGCGGGAGAAGTATTTGATTTACCTCCATACTGCACATTTATTGCTTGGCCTTTATGGTAATGTGAGATGTTACCGCTACATCGCATTGTGTCTTCTTGGCTCTTCCGGTATGGTGGTATTATGAAACTTTTCATGACCATCTACTACTTTGACACAATAGTCTTATAAAACTTGTCAATATTTATGGGCACTTTTTAAATTACATTCAAATCTATAAGGAAACTATCCTACAGGGATGACAATCCCAAGAAACATGGCAATGGTTACACCAATAAATTGTTAACTAGAAACCATGAATTTTCAATGCATAATGGAGAATAGACAGAGAGTTAAGTCAGTGAGAAAACATCCTCAGAGAATTGTCATCAAAAGTATGACAATCTAAGAGTTCATAGTAGAAAATTATATACCCTCAAAGACCTAACAATCATAATAGACCTAGTGATAGCTTTTAGGGTCATAAGAATAAATTCATAAGAGAATAGATGCAAGAGCATGAAAAGACACTAAGATGGAAGGGCGGTTGGTAGATTTGAAGAATCAAACCTATAGTGAGAAGGTAGGGAGAACAAAGTAATTTACAGTCAAGAGCATCATGGTAGTTTCTCAGGTTACTATATTTGGGCAAGGAGAGAACTTAGTGACAACATTACCATCAAAATAATAAGGATACTCAAAAACCTACTAAACCCTAGGGCCTTTTTCATCACCTTGTAGAGATCTCAAACATGCATGAAAATATTTCACAGAGACTAAAATCATCTCTATTTTTTATGAAAAGTAACAAAAATTTAGATCTACAAGTGATGAAAAGAAGTACATGAAAAGTATATTATGCTGAATTTATTTATTTTTTAAAAACTTAACCACTAACTATCCAATACAATCTAACAAAATACAAATATACAATGAAATATTATGATTAAAAAAATGATAATTTTAACGGTTATCTTAAGGTAGACAAAAAAAATTGTGCAAGTGAAAAATAACACCCTTAGATTATTTTGAACAAATAACATTTTCATTTGCATCATTTTCAAGCAATATTTTTTTAGATCCGTCCAGTTGTAGAAAAATCAAATCAAATCTGCGACGATCTCAAAGATCTGAAGGTTTAAAAATATGATATTTTTATATCTATTCTTGGGTGTATCCTACAAACTTCATCATAGAAGGATGATTCATCACCTCATTTAGACCTGGATGTGGATCTACCTTTGTTGTTTCCATATAATCCAAAATAGGCCTAACAAATGCTGGAAGAAATAACCCTGTAAACATGCAAAAGGAAAAGCTAAATCAGTAGTAATTTACTAATTTTCATTCAACTTCTCTGTAATCATTTTAAGTACCTGATTCTATTGTACTTCAAAGATTTATAATATGAACCTTAGCTATTCAAATAGCTTAAATAATTTTAAGTTATAAAACCAATAAATAGGCTTTCGCAATTCAAAAAAATCCACTTCTAAAATTTTAGATATCTTTACTATATCTATTTACCATCGTTAGAGAGTTGCAAACTGTGAATTGTCCTCTGTGCTATAGGATTGAGAAAGGAAGAACACTATCAAATAGTGATTGAATCATAATAAACAATCCAAAAACAATGAAAGTTACTATCAAATGGTGACAAAGATATGTCCTCAAAGTCATTTGCACATGGTGATTGAGAACACAGTGAGTAAGAAGTAAAAGAGCTTTAGATCATAGCACTACAAAATGGTCATGAGTTATGCAATGAAATTTACTGTTATTTTGATCACAAAGGAGATTGAGATAATAACCAACATACTGATGTGCATAGAGAATGTTCATGGAGCACAAACTTCCTTACAAAGAAATTACCACATCAGAGTTTGAGGTGAATTTCACCTGCTATTTTATGCTGATATGGATATTTTCTAACCTGTAGTTAATTATTGTAGAATAACAAATAGGCTAAATAGTTGTTCATATACCATTATTTCAAATTCTAAATTGCTATACCTTATTCTAGGAGAAAATAAGAGGGGGAGTCTATACATAAGACACCATTGTTTCAAATTTAAAATTTTTGGCTTCATTTATTTGATCTAAGATAGCCTGTTGTATAGAAGATGCTCTCAAAATCACAATTAAATCCTTTATTATGGGATGACTGTTCAAAATATTCCCCATCATAACAATGAACAAAAGCATCAGTCATTAACCTGAACTTTGTAAGAGTTTCATCAAATTCTACTTTTCCACTCTCTTTCCATTTTGAATTTTATTCCCAGTTTCATCCATGAAGCACTTTCCCAGATTGTAGATCCTGCTATTAGCCATAACTTTACAAGGTGTCAAAGATAGCTTTGAGTTTTTACCCAAGCAATAATTGACAAAATTCAGCCTTACCAGATGTGATTTGGGTGTTGCCCTTGCCAACAACTGTATACTATTCGCCAACACCAAAGATGATAGAATCAGAGCAAGCCATATACTATGTGAACCAATCTCTCCTATTTATAAAATATCGAGAGCCTCCAAAATTGATATACCATGTAGATGATTTGACACAATTTTCTGGTCATTTGGCCATTGATGCATAAGAGGTAGATTCTTGGTTAGACTGCATAGATGCCATCCCTCTTGTTTTCCAAAAGCATGAAAAATGAGGTAAAGTTTGTGATCATCTGACACTAAAGCTCAGACAAATCAGCTAACACAACTCCCATGATTTTTAAAAAATCATCTAAAATGAGGCTAAAAAATGCAAGATTTTTTTCCAAAAAAAACCTTCAAAAATTTTCAAAAAGAAAGATTTTTCAAAAAAAATCTTTAAAAAACTCTAAAAAAGCAAGTTTTTCATCAAAATTTGGTAAGGCCAATTTTTTCAATTTTTGCTTGGGTAAAAACTCAAACCTATCCTCAACACTTGGTAAAGTTGTGGCTAACAATAAGATCTACAAGCTGAGGAAGTTCTTCATGAATGAAATTGGGAATAAAATTCAAAATAGAAAAGAGAGTGGAAAAGTAGAATTTGATGAAACTCTTGCAAAGTTCAAGTTAGTGATTGATGCTTTTGTTCATTTTATGATGGGAAAGATTCTGAACATTAATCCCAAAATAAAGGATTTTACTGTGATTTTGAGAGCATCTTCTATATAGTAGGCTATTTTAGATCAAATAAATGAAGCAAACAATTGTGAAAGAGCCAACAATTTAGAATTTGAAACAATGGTGTCTTATGTATAGACTCCCCCTCTGATTTTCTCCTAGAATAAGGTATAGAAATTTAGAATTTGAAACAATGGTATATGAACAACTATTTAGCCTATCTGTTATGCTACAACAATTAACTACAGGCTAGAACATATCCATATTAACATAAAATACTAAGTGCAATTCACTTCAAACTCTATTGTACCTAAGTATGACAATACCTGAGCTTCTAGTGTTTCTAGACAAAACCTATAGTGAAAAAGTGTAGTCTCCATTTGAAGGAACCATCTTTGAAGCTCTTTCATGAAATGAGGGTTGTAAACATTAGAAGAAAAGCAATACCATAATTCTAAAGTTACAACTTGTATCAAGCCAAACGTCAAAAAGTATAATTAAAAAGATAAATCCTTTCTATTGGAATTCAAATTGGACTGAGCAGATTTATGATTTTATCTTTAGAATGTAGGAACTTTCTCTATCAAAGCTTCATGACCTCAAATTGGATCTCAAATTGGACCAATAAAATTTATGATTTTATCTTTAGAATGTAGGAAATTCCTCAGTCAGAGCTTCACGACCTCAAATTGGATTTGAAATTGGGCCAACAAATTTATGATTTTATCTTTAGAATGTACAAACTTTCTCTATCGGATATTAAATATCTCATGTTGGATGTGAAATTGGACCAACAGATTTATGATTTTATCTTTAGAATAAAGGAACTTCCTTTGTTAGATATTCAAAAATTCCTACACTTAGGTTCTACTTCCTAGTGAAAACACCCAAAAGTGTTTCACACTGGCTCAAGGTACTCTCCAACCTGGTTATGTCACTGATAGATATTTCATTTTTTCCTGAACTATCCATACCTGAACGTTGCATCACAATCTATTCTTCCTAAACATAAAAATGGCACATATTAACCCCTTCTAAAGAAAACTCAAAATCATCATAAAACCATAATTAATAAATCATTTTAGCTTCAAAAAGAATTTGATGTCATTTACTATCAAAACAAAACCTATATAAATCACAAAAAATCCATGAAGCCATCCATCCAAAGAGAAAATAAGCAATGTAAGGATTTGAGGAATATAAGTCCAAAGGGTTGTGCTGTAATGGTAATGGAATCACCATAAGAGCACAACTAAGCAAAAAATTCTTGTGATTCTAATTATGTGATCCATAACTCTATTGGTCATGTGGCACAATTGTGCTATAACAAATACATGAGGCATTCATGTGTGACCCAAGTTTAATGTGGCTATGTTGTGATAGAAATGGAGGCACTCATATGAGCACAATTCATGTACAAATCATTGTCATCACAATTAGGTGTTAATCATCATTGGGTGTATTCAGGTTGACTCAAGTTTAACAGGTTACAATATAATGATAACATGATCCAAGATCAATTACCTCTTGCTACATTAAAGAGCCTATAACTCTGGTTGATATGTAGAGTGGTAATGTTATATGAATTATGTAGTGCATTCAAGCACAACCCATGTTTAATGGGCTATTCTAGAGAGTGATCAAGATTTTCTAAACCTTATGAATGTTACTTAAAAGTGTACAACTTAAACTACAAACCAAGTTTGCTACATACTTGACTGCAATCTTGGGTTACAATAAACTATAATAATGTGATATGCTAATAACCATTATGGAAAGTATTAAAGCAAGACCCATGCTATATAGGATACATTTCCTTGATCAGGTTTGCATACCTTAATGAACAAACACAAGCTTCCAACACACTCTAGGATACAATCCAAGATCATACCACAACCCTGTCAAGACAACTAATTTTTTGAGCCAAGATTTAAGGTTGTTTTTTAAGACCAACAAAAGCATTGGTAAGAGAATGACTAGGGTACAAACCCTAGGCCTCCATAGAAACATAAACCATAATTCTAGCAGATTAGTGACGTTGCAATACCAGAAAGGTTGAGACATTGTAGTCAATAACAAAATTTTGCAATCTAAAGATTGTAGCCAATAACAAGCACACTATGTAGCTTAGTGACATTTGCAATTGCAATGTATGGTAAGAAGAATGACAGTCAGTTGAGGTGTGACAGTCAAAAAGAGGTTGAGCAGTGACAAGATAATAAATCTCAAACCTTGCATAGTAAAGTGGAGATTTTAACAATGAGTTTCCTTACCCCCTTGTTGACTTTAAGAGTTTTTCAAATGCTATTGCCAATGTTAGACAAGGCAAATGCAATTAGGGAATGACTTTCCAAATGAGGTAACAGTGTTAATCACAGGTTCAATGTTTCTTCTTAGCCATTGTATAATGGAGGTAATGGATTACATGTTTGAGTAGTGTTTTGAGACTCATCAAATATGGGATAATAGTGAATAATAACTTGTGGACCATGAAGTAGTGACAATAAGGTTGAAGGATCTTAAGACCCACAATACCATGAAAAAATGAGTCCCCTGTAGTAAGTAAGTAGGTAGTCTATAGGGCATAGTTTGATTTTATAGAAGGATGTTTAGGAAATGAATATTCAAGTGACAATGAGTGAGTTGTTTGAGATTGCAGCTAATGGTACAATATCTAGTCTTAAAGGCAGTTAGCAAAGCAGTAAATGTGCAATAAAATCAAATTTTACACAACAAACAATTCATAATGTTATCTTGCATAATGCCTTGAGTTTCAAGACAAAAATCTCATTCTATCTTGATGAAAGCGGTGACCTTAATGGTCAATCACTGGCAACCCTGATTTTAAAATATTCTATTGTGCTTATGGAGGTGGCATTTTAAGCAAGACAGTGAGTGGTGGTTTGGAACAATGGCAGGTATGAAGGAATTTATTTTTATGCATACTATGCAATCTAGCTTAAGAAAACATTCTTAGAAGAGATTGAAGGTGGATTTATGGAAATCAAGGGTTACCATGATAAGGATTAAAGAAAAGAATAAGATCTATTTAAAAGACATTGTCATGAAGATATTAAATATGTCACATGCAAAACCCTAGCAACTGGATTAATGAATACAGTACCAAAGAGGATAGTGGGCTAGGGCAGATTTAGGAGATCTCCATATTATCTAATCATAGGAAAATACATCATTTATTTATTTTTTTAAATTAAAAGAAATAATTCTAAACCCTATATAGGATAGATTGATACTTCAAAAGCATCTGAAGGAATTTGAGGTTATGCAAATATATGTCAATTAAATACCTGGATTACAAATAGTAGTGCAAACAATGTAACCCTTGTTGAGCAGAGAAACAAAGAATCATATGCCTCCTATCACACACATCTCCTTACAATTCTCTACCATTCTTTATTGAAACACTTCTCCATTTTTGGCAGGCTACGCTTGAAAGTAAGGTTTTGACAAAGGTTTTAGAGTATGTTTATTAAAATGAAACTCCATTTTGGCAGGCTGCACTTGAAAATAATATTTCAACAAAAGTTTTAGAGTATATTTATTAAAGTTTTAGAGTATTTTGGTAGGCTATATTCTTGATTCCTTAAATGATTTATTCAAATGGATTGTGACTAAATAAATGACTAACTATTAGTCATTTTTATTTGTGTGACTAAATAATTTTTAGTTAACGAACAAATTAGTCATTTATTTACTCATTTATAGTTGAGTTGCAAAAAATTAGTAGAACTTAGTCATTTTTAGTTGTTGTGACTAAACGTTTTAGTCACCTAGTCATTTATTTTCCAAATTCTACTACTGTAAGAACTCCTTTTGACTTCGTTCAATTTGTGTTGGGTTCGTTTCGTCAAGCACTTTGACATGGTGACGATTTTTGGACCATTTGGAACACTTCAATTTTTGGTGAAAAGTATCCACTTGGATCAAGACATGTATTTCACATTCTGCAATTGTAAATATTGGCTATATGCCTTTGTATTAATGAAGCTGATCATTGTTGTTGGTTCTCTCCTCTTTTATATATGAGTAATCTTTATTACCTTCATGTCTGAGTGTTTTTTGCATTTTTAAGCATGTATGCTGTGTTAAAAAAATTGCAACTACTATGTTGAGAAATTTTCTTTCCTTCCAGCACTTTGTCAAACCCTAACCTCCATGTTTGCCACTAAAATCAACCAAATAGAGAGTTTTGTGAGTTCTTTGGTCTGCTTCTTTGATGTATTGTGAAAATCTTAGCCAGGAAGAAGCAACCTTTCCATCTTGGTGTATCACCTCCATTTTCCCTTTCATGTTCTCCTTCTCCCCTTTTCTTTGTGAGTTGCTAGTGGTAGAATTTCATGTGTTGGGTTGGACTAGCACATTACATCGGGATATCAAAAGGAAGTCAACATTCTCTAGAGATTCGACCTCATGCACACAAAGGTCCCACACCTTGAGTTCATTTCCATTGTGTCATTGGAATGTTGAGTTTCATGCTCAGCAAGGTGCAATTTCATGTGACAACATAATACATTTAAGTGCTTTATCAATAGCAATGTTCATGTACCTACACACTCTTTTAATCATGGCAATGAAGTTATACATTGAATGTGGCTCTTTCCTCTGTAATTTTGGAGTCAAACTATCCCATCTCTTCTGCACGTAGTTGTAACAATGATGAACCAATCCAACTATCAATGTATGCATTCTATTGTAATCTCGCATCCTTAATTTCATGATCTTTCCTCATGGTCCTTTATGATCCAGAAGTTTTAACCATTCATTTATGATTGCATCAAGGTCCTTGGATTCTTTTCTCATTGGGAGGGTAACTAATTTTTCTCTCTTCATAATCCTCCACGAGTTCACCCCTGAATCTTTCATTTCTAAAGTAGAATGCTAGTGTCTTGACCTATAAATCCCCCACAAATATCAAGGGTTTCTATTCTATTTCCTCTGGAACTACATAGGTATGTAGATAATACTCACAAATTTGGTCTTTCTCATCTGGTGTAGAATCAAAAAAATGTTAAGAAAATCAAATTTCCTGTTCATGGAAACTAGTTGGTTGCTTATTAACCTATTGAATTGGAGACTCAAAAACTTTTCCTAGAGAAATAAGGCATAAGTTCTGGCTGGGGGTCTACATCTAAAAATTTGGGCAGCCTTGTCTGCTACCTCTTCCACTTTTATTGCTAACTTTCTCGGTTCAATGTCCTTACCCTCCAGTATCTTTGTATGCTCTACCATCATTTCTTCCTTTTCCTTTTTCCAGTTTTCCTTTTGTTGAGAGAATTCTTGAGTAACCTTCCACAGTTGGTACCCAACAGATAGAGTTTTATGATAAATAGGGGTTTTTGTAGTAGGAGGTTTTTGATTTTCAACTACAAGTTATTCACTCCCTGTTTTTACCATGGAAAGCTATGCCAATACATATAATTTTACCCCATATCCATATGTTTGTAATTTATCTTCCAACACTTGTATTTCTATCTCCCTTTGTTTATCCTTTTTCTCATAATTTTGAACCGGTTCCTCAAGATTTGTTTAATCCTTTCTAGAGCTTCTTGTAGCTCCTTCTTAATATTCCTATCCTCCAAAAACATTTCCTTTTCTTCCAAAAATTTCTCATCACAACCCCTTATATAATAATAACCCTCATTACTAGGGATAATTGGGATTTTCTTTCTTATCTTATTGGAAACAAATACATCCTCTGAGTTACTAGAGGTGGTAGATATATACCACTTTCTTCTTATAGGCACATGTACATTCTCAGAGGAATTTCCTTTTATTTCTGAATCAATATCAACCATCATGACATTTTATTCTTGTTTTCCTTTTTCCCTTGTTTCTTTTTTGGCTTCTCTACACTTCCTTTCATAACACCTTTCTTATTCCGATGGCCTAAGTGCCTAGGTGGGGTATATTTCCTTTCCTATGCATCGTCCTTTTTTTGTTGTACTTTAGAAGGTGTAGATGAGCTACCTCTCTTTTTCTTAGTCCTAGGTGTTTTAGATGAAGATGAAGTCTCTTGTGCTATAGGATGGCTAGAGGCTACATGTGGTAAATCTTGCACATCTTGTTCCTCAGGTTCACCTTGGTTGCAAGTAGGTGAAGCCATAGGTGAAACAGGAGGGGTTTCTCTTATAGATCTAGTAGGTGATTCTAGGGCCTTTGGCACTGTAGGTTCCTCAAGGATATGATTAATGTCTTGAAAAGATATAAAATCCTCCTAAGACACCTGAGGGTGATGAATCCTAAGACTCCTTTATACTAAAATGATTATAAAATGATATTTTGATAAGACTGAATCAATTTGCTTCCTTTGATATTTTGACCCCATTCTTTTGAGAAAATTGTAAAGATAATTGGGCATATTAACCAATAATTTTTTGTAGAGATGACTTAACAACTTAAAATGAATAGTGTACAATACAAATAGCCTAATATCACATGTAATGTAACTAATGATATAAGAGTCGTAGGAGGCCCATACCCATAGAAATGATAGTATTTTGGTACCTTGTGATGAGGAGTCAAGGTTATCTCATGGCTCTCTGAACTCATCTCTAGTTGCAACTACATTTTCTCGAGAAAGAAACTCATCTCCAACCTTCGACAGACCTAATAACTATGCAATTGCGACCTTTGAAGCATCCACCTTCAACCCATTGACTATGGCCTCATCAAATTGTAATACAGGCTAAAAATTGCCTCGTCATTTCTTCATTGTACTATGTCAATTTGAGGAAGTAGTCTAACCAACCAGCCCTTGTAAAAATAGGAAAACACAATGTGTCCTCCAATATCTATTTGTGGGCTGATGACTCTCTTCGAATAATGTCACCTCCTATGGTGAAATACTCTTCCTTTGCTCAATGTTCAAAAAATTCAACTCAATTTAACTCATTCACCTTCAAACCCTCTCTACTTTGTTATACTCACATGCACTTGCACTATAACTCTCCCATTACATCCATTTCTCCTATGTATCAGCTTAATTTAGCTCAAATTGGGTTAACGTTGCCTCAGAATCTGAGAATTAGGGAATTTACAACTAATATTAACAACAAAAGGTTAAAGGTACAAAAAGTATTAAGACAAAAAGGGTTTTGATGTATATTTTGCATTTGGATTTTGGTGGCAAAAAATGGAAAAATTGGCTAATATATTACCCTCCAACTTAATTTTTGAAGTGACTTCACTTAATTTCATGTGAAAAATAGGTGAAGGTTATGATTGTAGAATATGGAAATAAATGTAATGAATAGATAGCAAGCTAAATTTAATGTAAATACACAATGAAATATTTTTAAAATCCACGTGAATGATGGTAGTGTAGTATGCATACCTATCAGATGTGATTAACTAAACATCATGTGTGTGAGGTTGATTGAAGAGAATTCACATTATGAGATTGATTTGACAAGAGTTAATTGTAGTGTATGGTTAAATGACTGATAGGATGGTGCATGTAATGAAATGAAGTAGAATGTACAGATCATGAGATATGAAGTGACAGTTCAAATACTCAAAATTTAATTTGGCAACATGAAATATAATGAGCATGTTGCATGTACTTAATATGACAAAAATTTAATGCTACATGTGTGAGATAAAGTGAAATGAAAGGTGATGAACTACAATTAATGTAGTACATTTTTTTAAATGCTCTGACAGATAGTGTTGCGGGTACCTTTTGCATCAGGTCCCGAACTGAACTGTGGCAATTCACATGTATTAAGCTATAGGTCCCTACTACAACATGGCCCAAACTGTATTATTGCAGCTTTAATACATGAAGCTACAGATCCCTTCAGTAGTATGAAACACTCTTGGAGAAAGATTTTGAATCATTATAACTGTGTTGTGTGTGCATAAAATTATGGGATAATAAATTATACATGAGTAACCTCAGGAAATGAACTATGTAGGTCATCTACTAAGGTACTATGAGAGCCAGTTGTATCTAGTACTAAGGTGTTATCTTGTGATTGATTATTTGTATCCGAACCATTATTTTGACCACATAGATGCATCAATGAAAGAAGAAAACAATCCTTTTGAGCTAGATATTTATATATATTTAATATGTGTCCATTCAATAGCAATGTGGATCTAACTACATCTATAGTTTTTAACTTAACTACTCCATTGGGAAATACTTATTGAATTTTATAGGGTCCCAACCATCTTGATTGTAACTCACCCTTGCGGCCTTTATACCTTGAATCATATAGTAAAGCCCAGTCACCCACAATGACCTCTTTGGCCTTTATAAATTGATTATGCCATTTGGTTCTCTATTTCTGAATGATCTTTGTATGATGCATTGCCTCCATTCTGATTTCATCCAATCCATTTAGACTGTGTAACCCTTCTTTATGTGCTTCTGTCAAATCCATGACTAAATCCACTGTTGTCCTAAGTGTCTTGTACTCAAACTCTATTGGAATAATTGTTGTTTTACCATAGAATAACTCATAAAGTGTGAAACTTGTAGTAGTTTTCCATGTTGTTTTGTAGGCCCACATTGCTTCAGGTAATCTTGAGGCCCAGTATTTTTTGTGAATATGCATTGTTTTGGTCAGAATATTTTCTGTCTCTCTATTTGTAACCTCCACCTTCCCATTGGCTTGGGGATGATAAGGTGTGGATTTTTGTATCTTATTGAATATTCTTTAACCAACTGATAAACAACGTCAAAAGTAAATTGTGGACCTTAATTAGTGACAATTTCTCTACATACTCCAAACCTGGTAAAGATATCTTCATACAAGAAATTAGCTACATTCCCATCTCTTGCAAACTATAATCCCTTGACTTCAACCCATTTTGTCAAATATTTTGTACAAACCAAGATATACTCTTTATTATTAGAGGCTAGTGAAATTAGGCCAATGAAGTCAAGCCCCCATTTTTCAAATGGTGCTAATGCTATTTATGGCTACAAAGGAATTTTATCTGGCCTTGTTTGTTTTCCCATCCTTTGATATCAGTCACAACTTCTGGTATACTTTACTAAATCCTTGTGAAGAGTTGGCCAATAGTAACCTATTGTCAAGATCTTAAATGTTTCTCTTTTGGCTGCAAAGTGACCCCCACAGGGTTCATCACGACAAGCCTTTATAATGTCAAATTCTTCATCTTCTCTTATGCATCTTCTCATAATATTATCTAGACTAGTATAAAATAAGTAACCGACCACCCAAGAATATGGAAAGATTTTATGCACCAACTGTCTCTTTTCTCTAGGAGAGAAATGTGATGGAATCTACCCTACCACTAGGTAATTTGAAATATTAGCAAACCATGGTGTGTGTATTGTAAGAGAAAACAAATTCTCATCTAGAAAAGAGTCATCCACAACACCTTCTTCTACTTTTGTGGGCAACCTAGATAGAAAATCTTCCACCACATTAGCTTTCCCTAGCTTATCCACTATTGCTATGTCAAAATCCTATAGTAAGAGCATCCATCTGACTAGTCTCCCCCCAACTACAAGATTTTTTATTAAGTATCTTATGGTTGTATGATTTGTGTGAATGAAGACTTGATAACGAGTGATGTAATGGCTAAACTTGTTGAAAGCATAAACAACTGCCAACATCTCTTTCTTAGTGACAGTATAGTTAAGCTCAAATCCTTGCAAATTCTTTCTAACATAGTATATGGCATATTCTTTGTTTCCTTCTTTTTGTCCCAAGACTGCTCCTATTGCAAAATTTGAAGCATCACTGTGTATATGGAAATGCAATGTCCAATTTGCCCCCCTTAAGACAGGTTCTTATGTCAAAGTTGTCTTAAGTGATTTAAAGGAACACTAACATTCTACAGTCCATTCAAATTCTATATCTTTGGTGAGTAAGACAAACAATGGTGTTGCAATTTTTCCAAAATCTTGGATGAATCTTCTATAGTAGCTTGCATGGCCCAAAAATCTCGTGACATCTTTTTTCTCTTGTGGCACATGAAGTGTGGAAATGATCTCAATATTGCTGGGACCCACTTGAATACCTTCACTAGAGATGAAGTGTCTTAGAACAATCCCTTGAGTCATCATCATGAAACATTTTTCATAAATCAATGATAGGTTATGTTCTTTACACCTTTTCAAAACATTTTCTATATTGTTGAGTGCATCTTCATAGGTGTCTCCATATGTAGTGAATTCATCCATGTATATTTCCATGGAATCACAAGCATAGTCTAAAAGGATACTTAGCACTACCCTCTAAAATTTTTTTGGGGCAATACACAATCCAAAGGGAAGAACATAATAGGCATAGGTACCCAAAGGGTATATAAATGTAGCCTTATCCTGGTTCTCTAGAGCTATCTTTATCTATTATAGGAAAGAGAAGTACTTTTTCCCCGCTAAGGAATCAAACACTTGGTCAATGAAAGGTAGGGGAAGTGATCTTTTCTAGTTGTTGTTTTCAACTCCTTATAGTCCACACATACCCTCCATTTTCCTCCTTTCTTATGAACAATGACTAATGGTGACACCCATTGGCTATCAAAAATGGGATAAATGAAGCCCGCATCTAGTATCATTTGCAACTCAATCTTGACTATTTCTCTTAAGATAGGGTTCATTCTCCTTTGGGGTTGTCTAATTGGCTTGAAACCATCATTTATATAGATCCTATGCATGCAAAGTTCTGGATCAATTCCTTTCATATCATGGTAGTCCCATGCAAATTTTGTTACATGTGCCTACAACATAGTGTTTAGGGAATTATATTGTTCTCCAGCTAATCCATTGTTGATGTTTATAGTTTTACCTATCATAATTTCCCATATTTTGGATTTTGATTTAATAGATGAGAGATCAAGGCCACTAATTTTGGGAGCACATTGTTGTGGAAAAATGGAATTGAATAGTTGTGATACCTCTTCGGATGAATTTGTAGGTATAGTGTTATGTAGTGGATCCTGCAAACATGAAATATAGTCTTCTTGTTGCGGGTCCCTATCACAATTGTTTTGTATTATATAGTAAATTAATTCATCCTCATCTTGGGTTCCTAACAAGGGACTGGGTTCTATTTTCATCAGAGTTTGTAGTGAATAATGATCTTCTTCATCTAAGGTAGGCCATATAGTCCACTCTAGGTTTTCATGAGGTTGGGATGGTGGATAGAGAACCAATTTATTGGTTACAATCCCATTAGATATTATCATGTTCCCATACCTACAACCTATGAATGCATCAGTTGTAGCTAACCATGGTCTGACTAAAATGAGTGGATATCCTACAAGGTTGGCCTTTGGCTGCAAGACTATAAAATCTATAGGATACTCCCATGAATCTAAGGCAATGACTAAATCCTCAATGATCCCCTTAGGCTTTATTGTTAACCTACCTGCCAATTGTAAAATAGTTGGTGTAGGTCTAAGGTTAGCTAACTAAAGTAGTTGCATTGTCTCTTTAGTCATGAAATTAATTACCCCCAGGTCAATCAAGGTGTTCTTGATAAGGGTACCACTAATCTTAACATCCACTACTAGACTCCTAGGGTCTATGTATTTAGAAAGTTATATTCCTTAGCATAATATCAATAAGGTTTCCTAGGACATGAATTGTCTAAGGTTCCTTCCTCTTTCTCCATGGTTTCTTAAGATATAGTTCCCTTACTATCTTGGTACAGATTGGGATATCTTAGATAGCTTGGATGAGGGGAATCTTGATACTAACATCCTTAAGTTGACCCAATAGGTCTATCTCAACTTGGGTATGATGTTTTTGAATGACTAAACACTCAGGGAAAGGAGGCTCTAGACTTGAGGTAGTTTGGTTTACTTGATTTGACCTAGGTTCTAGAGGTGAATTATCTAAAGCTTCAGTTGTAGGTTCCTCATCCTCCATTTTAGTGATTTCAGGGGATGAAGGTCTAGCTAGTGTCTTCCCTAACTTGATGTGGACATCACTCACCTCTACCCCATAAGCGGGGTATTGTATAGCCTCATTAGTATAAGCCTATTGGATAGGCTCATTGTTAGGGTTAGGTGCAAGTTGGGTAGGTAATTATGGTGGTCTAGGTGGTTGAGACGTTGTGTTTGGGGGATTAGACATGATAGCCTATTTTTATGGTTGAGAAGGTAGCAAGGGCTATTGGTAATTCATATTTTGTTGCTACCACTATTGACCTTTCTACCATTATGGCTTCCACTGATTTTGCTGCAATGCCCATTGAGGATTATAATTGGAACCTTGAAAATTTTGTTGTGACCATGCATTTGGTTGCTCTTGGTTCTAGTTTTGCTGAGGGTTTTTCCATTGTAGATATTTTTTCCATTGGTTTGCGTTATTTGGCCAGGGCTAAGAATTCAAAGCAAAGAAATTCTGATTACCAATAGAAAAATATGTATTGAAATTAAGAGATTCTTGTGGCATTACTTGTCTTCAATGCTGTGGACTTATTTGAAAAATGAAAAATAACTATCCATCTTCTCCTTTAAGTGGTTGGAAATTAGGTTTTTTTAATTTTTCCTCTGTAATACTAGCAACCCTCTTGAACTTGTAGTTTTCTTTCCTTTGTCTGCAACTGGGGTAGTATTCAGTGAGCATTGCTTCAACCTCTTCTTGTTTCTTGTTTACATGCAGAGTGTCCAACTGAGTATCTAGGTGACTTATGATATCCTCCTTCATGTTTGAAAATAGGTTACGTAACTCCACTCTTGAAACCCCATTATATGTCTTGCTAATGGTGGATGTTTTTTCTCCTCTTGACCTTTTGGTGAAGGTCTTAGAGTAGTTTCTATAGACCCTATAGATATCTTCAAAGGGTAATTGAGACACATCCCCTTTTCCAATAAGATTGAGGGAATCTATGCAATCTTCATTAACTCCTCTTAAGAACACAAGCTTCAATGATTCTTTTGAGAGCTTATTACGTGGGTTATTTTTCAATCAAAATTGAAACCTTTCTACATACTCTTCCAATGGTTCATCCTCTTTCTGAGTCATCTTGAAGATATCATCTCTTCTCCTATCAACTCCTTTGCAATAATCTTGGTATTTCTCCAAGAATTTTGTTTCATGGTGTCCCAATCTGGAACAACATCCTTTCCTAATCCCATAAACCATCTCAGGGAAACATCTTTTAGGGTAGCAGGGTATAACTTAAGCTTATAAGCATCAGTTATGTAGTCATAACTCCTGCATAGGACATCAAAATCAAATAAGAATGTGTTTGGATCTTCATTCACCAATCCATAGAATACTGGTAATGTTGAAGGAGGTATATTATTTAACACAATAACCCTTTCTTAGTTGGTAATTGGAAATTCAAAGGTCACATGTTCAGGTGGATCATCCACTGCTGCATCACCTATTGCTTGGAAGGTCCCCTTTGTATTTTTAGTAGATGTTGGTGAAAGGGAAGATTCTTCTTCAGTAGTAACCTCACTTTGATAAATGTATTCACCAATATCTACTCTAGCTTGTTAGCTTGTCGAGGGGAGAAATCTTTCCAAAGATTCTCTACCTCCGCATATAATAGATATGACTTTGTATGGCAATGGATCCTGCACAATGTTAGTAGAATTCTCTAGTATTTGATAATATTAAACCTAAAAATCCTAATATTGAAAAAAAATCTAAACTAGGAAAGCTTGAAAGTGAAAGAAACTAATCTTTCAAAGTAGCACCATCCCCAAAAATGGTGCCAAAAATGTAGAGTCCTTACTAGTGTCTAGTAAACTTGGTGGTGATCACATAATTTAGAGGGGAAAACCTCTAACTGAATAGTCCACTTAACATCTAAAAAGACTTTCATTGAATTATCGACCAAGGTTAGTAGGCTTGTGATGGTACTAGCATGTATGTGCTCTCAAAGACTGGAAACTATCTAAACCATTCTAGGAAAGATACTACACTTGTTGGAAAATCATTAAATTGCAAAATAGTGAGGAAAGTATAGCTATCTCTTTAGTTATGAGTACCTCTAGTATAAGATTGTAGTTAACTACTTTTTAGAAGTTGTGTACATTAGAATGTGCAAATAAAATTGAATCTAAACCAATACACCAATGAAACATTAGATCGAAGAAATTGAATTAAAGAAAGTAAATGTAAACTCTAAACCACAATTTCTTCAAATTCGTTCCATTGTCCTCTATCTCCAAGGATTCATTTCAAGATGCTTGCTCTCAGTTTATTTAAAACAGCAGCTTGTAGAATGACAGCTTGAGAGAATGAGATTATTAAAAATGCATATGCATTGCTACAAGATGAAGCTATGAAAATTAAAATGCTATGACTGATGAGATGCGACTATAGTAACTACACATGAAAATATGAGATTCGAGGTCCTTTCCACTCATAAGAGGGTTGTATTATTCTACACTCTGGAGTACAAAAACTCTAAGAATTATAGTATGATTATGAAATAGAGTTTTTTCATGCATCCATCAATGATTGAAAACACAAAGAATCTGCTAACACAACTTGCATTTACAAAGTAACAACTAAAACATAATTGAAATAACTAAAAAGAAATGAGTGAAGGATAGTTACCTTGAGTGGCCCTTGCTCAAGTAACTGTCTTCGCTAATCTAAAACCAAATATAACTCTTAAGATCCAACACAATCATGGTAACTCAAATTCATCATTGCAAAAATCTAGAATATCACATAAGATTTTGATCAAAGATCTTATTCATGAAATCATGATTGCACAATAAACATAGTTTGTATTTCAACTAAAAACTGAAAGAGTATTTGATAACTGCTAAAAAATGATTGACTGAAAAACTGAATAGCTAACTCAAGATTCAACCAATGTGTTGTACATATAGACACGAGGGAGCTTATTAAAAAATATGACTCTAAAATAAAACCTTTAATGGCCACTCCTTGGATTTTAGAGGGTGACAAAGATTTAGTTAACTCTAAATGCAACTAAAAAAGAAGAAGATTCCAAATTGGATTGTGACTCTGTTTGTAATAGACTAGAACGTGGAATGCTCAAAATGAATTTAAATTTTCAATCACGACATGGTTCTTCCTTCTCCAGTGTCTTTATTGATCGCCATAATGACACATCATCTCATTCATTGAATGTATTCATGTTGTAGTCATCATGTTCAGTTTATTCTGGGAATCCCTTAATTTTCTATTCAGGAACTCCTTCAGTTGTGGGATCCATGTTGTAGTTGCTACGAGCTATAACACCTCCTCTGGCCGCAAGGGGTTAGTTCACAAAGCATGTACACATACTAACAACCATGACTAAGCATAGATATCTAATCGTGATTCATACATATTCACACATAAATAATGCATTAACAATTGCATCATAATTATACTTCCATATACTTAAATCAGGTTCAGGTTTTGCATAATACGTATCAAAGATAACATAATGTATGAGAATTTATAGGAG
The DNA here is from genome assembly GCA_007115665.2 of Sequoiadendron giganteum. Classification (NCBI taxonomy): domain Eukaryota; kingdom Viridiplantae; phylum Streptophyta; class Pinopsida; order Cupressales; family Cupressaceae; genus Sequoiadendron; species Sequoiadendron giganteum. The sequence goes on along the minus strand of CM021103.1, from coordinate 328,090,876 downwards.
AAATGTCTTGGTAATGTCTATAAGCATGCATAAAAGATATAAAAACTAGCTAATATATGGACTCATTAGTTTCACGAATGAATACCATGACATTTATGATCCTAAAATCTATGGTAGGATTATCTCAGAACTTAGATTTTCATGTGAGAATAAGGCTACAAAAAAAATGCAATTGCAAAATAGTAAAACAACGCTAATTAATAGTATCACTACATTATGGGTAGTTGGATTGGGGTGCATGATGTTACATGAGGTTTTTCCTTGCCCAAAATTTATCATGGTCTACACCCACAATTATGATGATAACAAAACAAATTGTTAATAAAGATACCAAAGAAGAAATGTTATCCATTATTGCAGAATTATTTAGAAAAGTGTTAGGGTTTACAACCAAAGAATTTGGAAACATCCACATTGACCTAGAAAAGCTTTCTAGTGATTATGAAGTAGTCAATGAAGGGGATATTTTTTTTTTTCTAATTGAAATAGTTTAGGGTAGTAATAGTAACTTATTCAAAAATAATCATAAGCCTCCTTATGATTTGAACATTTTTAAACCATTGTTTCAAGATACTATTTCTATGCTAGCATTTTGCCTTGGACTAGATAGCATTCAGGAAGTGGGTGCAAGCCTCCTTGAAATGGTATTTAATATCCATCATCCTAAGCAACCTATCAAATATAAATTTCTTGAGCACATTTTAGAATCCATGCATAAACAATTTTTAATGATTAAATGATGTTCCACTAAGACATTTAGGTTCACAACCTACTTGTGGTATTTTTTTCTATTCAAATTTAGTGGAATGCTTAAGACCAACAAATTTTAGATTCAACCCTATATGAATGTTGAGGAAGAAAATTGGATCAAGTATATGATTGGACCACTAAGATAAGGCTGCATGATTCTTGAAGGAACTATAATCATTTTGTAGACTACTTTTTGGCTCCATTGTATCAAGCAATTACAAATAATCCAATGCCTAGATTTCCTATGTCTTGTAGAAATTACATTCAACTAGGAAAATAAATACAATTGGTTGATTGGTACTTAATGGAAGAATATACTGTACTAAGATTTTATGGATCAAGAGTAGAGACATACAAACTTCTAATACATGTGACATAAAGGGTTTTTGCATTCAAATATGTAAGGTAGATGGAGAGTATTGATGAACTATACTTTGTCAGTCAACAAAAGAAGAGCATGTTTCCTTATATACCTTTTTCATGTGGAGTGTTCACATTTGAGAGAAAAGAATTTGCTGTGGTACATGATCTTTTCAATTTTTTTCAATTTGATGTTGTCTATCACTAGTAATATGATCCATGTGACACTAGTAAGTCAAGGATTATGGCCAATAAGAATGTTGCAAGTAGAATTCAACATCAAACTAAACCCTTGCTTGAAAAATTAAGAAACAAGGATTCTTGGGATTGTTGAGAATATGTGTCTCAAACTCACTAATAGAAACCCTGATATTGTCATCAAGCAGCAAAGAATTCATAAGTATTCTAACTATGCCTTTACCTCTATACTGTCGGTGTCTCTACACTGGGCTACGGTGGCGTGGTTATCACCATACCATAGACACCTCTTAGTTGTGTAGCAGTAGTGCGGTGGATATCGCCATACCACGAGAGCCTCTCGTCTATCGGGTAGTAGTGTGGTGGTTACCACTATACCGTAGGGGTTCGCCAGATTTGCAATGATAGTGTGGTGTATACCACCATACCATAGAGGTGTACAAACTATCCAACGATAGCACAGTTACCGTCACCCCACGGGAACCTGTTGAGTGTGTAGCGGTAGTATCGTGTAAGAAGAAAAGAACGATTTCTTGGTGGTTTGTTGAGTTGTAACCAATTAATTGGAGGATGTTGTTGACTTGGAAGCAGGTCATTTGAATTCCTGGGAAGTTCGATAGTTCTTCAACAAGGGAAGTCAAACTAAATCGATTGTACAGAGAATGAATCGATCATGGTTGTTGCTATACATTGCAACAAATTGGAACTATGAAGAGGTTCGAGAGTTCAATGATACATAGGTTGAATGATTGAATGATCAGTTCATGAATTTAATTGTAGGTTGTATTAAAAGTGTTGTAACAGTGTTATTCTATATGAGTTTGATCAGGGAAACATTGTTGCAGTAGTATTGACATCTGAAAGGAGAGTCTGTAGCTTGTATGTAATTTGATTGTTGTAATGCAAGTGATTTTCTTTGGTATGGTGGGTTTTTCTCCCGTAAGGGTTTTCCCACGTAAATCTGGTGTCAATTGTGTTTGAGTTTATTTCTCTATTCTGTTATTTTCTTCACGTGCATCTTAATGAATTGTAATTGTAAAATTTTATAGACATGTTTGCATTCTTCTCTGAGGTTTGACATTAGGAAAGTTTTTTCCGCATATGTTTTCTTTCCTTACAAGTGGTATCAGAGCCTAGCCAGTTATGTTATCCTTGTGGGTAGGCTGGGTTTTTTGTGTCAATTTTGTTCAGTGGGAGTCTTGTAGAAGTTTGATAATTTAAATTACAAATTAAGATGGCAAGCACATCGGGAAGGATTGAAATTGAGAAATTCAATGGCAACAATTTTGAGTTGTGGAAACTTAAAATGGAAGACTTGTTGGTGGATCGTGATCTTTGGCTTGATGTGTCTGGAATGAAACCTTCTAGCATGAAGCAAGAAGATTGGGATCTCGTAGACATAAAAGAAAAAGGGTTGATAAGACTCTGTTCTCCTGAACGTTCATGAAGAGAAGATTGCATCTTCTTTGTGGAAGAAGATTGGAGATATTTATCAGGGTAAATCCTTGGTGAATAAATTATTCCTAAGGAAAAGGTTATACTCTTTGAAAATGGAGGAAGGGGCGTCTGTGGCTGATCATCTGAATACGTTTAACATGTTGATTGCTTAGTTAACATATGCGAGCGTAAAGATTGATGATGAAGATTGTTGTATGCTATTGTTATTTTCTTTGCTAGATTCTTGGGATAGCTTGGTGATGGTGATTGGGAGCACGACAACCATTTTCAAGATGGAATATGTGGTTGCTTCTTTGTTATCAGAAAATATGAGAAGGAAATATTCTAAGATGGCAAAGGAGGCTCTTATTGTTTGAGGAAGATCAAAAGAAAAAGGAAAGAAGAAGGACAATAAGTCCAAATCAAAATCAGAAGGGAGATCAAAGTCTCCTGGTAAGAAATCCAAGGTGAAGTGCTTGAATTGTGGGAAACCTGGTCATGTCCGAAGGGATTGCAAAGAGGAGAAAAAGAAGAACTCTTCTGACAATGATTCTTCTCAGAGCGATGCAGATGCCTTCATTATAGCCTTGGCAACTCAGGCATCTAATGACATTTGGCTGATTTATTTTGGAGCATCTTTCCACATGACATCTCATAGAGACTGGTTTACTAAGTATGAAAAATACGATGGTGGAAAGGTGTACTTGGCAAGCGATTCATCTCTGGATATTGTTGGCCATGGAAGAGTCAGAATTCAGTTTCCTGATGGTAGAATTAAGGGAATTGATGGCGTAATCCACATACCAAGTCTGGCTCAGAATTTACTTTCTATAAGTAAGCTAAATGATGTAGGAGTGCAAGTCTCATTCTCTAGCAGTGGCTATAAAATGACTAGAGGTTCGATGGTGCTAGCTAGGGGTGCCTGAATTGGTACTCTGTACAAGCTGGATGCACTAACAGTTCAATGCAACAGTGTCTCTGCAAAATCACAAAAGGTTGTTCATAAAGAGAAGAGGGAAAATGTTCCTGATAGTGCTAATTCTATGGAATTCAAACTTCTAGCAGAGAAGACTATGCTCTAGCATCAAAGGCTCGGTCACATTGGTGAAAAAGGTTTGAAAGCCTTGAAAAATAAAAACATGGTTGAGGGGCTTGATGATTGTAACTTGGAATTTGAATTTTTGAACATTGTATATACGGTAAACATCATTGTGTTTCATTTTACTCTAGTCCTCATAAATCTTCTGGTGTACTAGATTATATTCACTCTGATGTTTTTGGTCGAGTGAGTGTTCCTTCATTTTTGAATTCAAAATATTATATCATTCATTGATGATTATTCAAGAAGGAAATTTGTATATTTTTTAAAAAGTAAATCAAAAGTGTTCAGTCGGTTTAAAGAGTTCAAGAACTTGGCTGAAAATTAGAGTGGTAAGAAAATAAAATGCTTGAGGACAGATAATGGTGGTGAATTTTGTTCTACAAAATTTGAAAGGTATTGCAAAGACCATGGAATGAAGAGGCATAAAACAACACCTTACACTCCGCAACAAAATGGAGTTGCTGAAAGGTTGAATAGGACGTTGATGGAGAAGGCAAGAAGTATGTTGAGAAATTATGGTTTGGAGCAGAAGTTATGGGCTGAGGTTGTGGCTACAACATGTTACTTGTTGAATTGGTCTCCTTCATCTGCACTTGTTGATAAAATTCCTATAGAAGCTTGGTCTAGTAAGAACCCCTCTCTAAGACATGTTTGTGCCTTTGGCTACGAAACATGTTGAGATTCTCTTCTGGTATTTGTCCTTGATGACAATATTGTGTTTCAAATTGAAATCTTTGTGGTTGATTATCAATTGCACTATTTATATTTTGTCTTGGAATTCTTACTTCGACATTATGATGTTGGTTTTGACAGCACTGATCTCTTGACTCCATGTGCGGATTACAAGGAATCTTCTTTACGGGATAATGTTTCCATGTTCAGGTGGTATAATTTTGGTTTGACATTTTGTGCTACTGGGCTATAGTGATCTATGTGTTTATGTGGTTTTGGCATGTTCAGATTTCTAACATCATGACATTGACAATGTTCTTGAACTGCATCAGAGTTGTATTTTTTCTATTCAACCTCATTCCGGTAATGCTTTCAATTAACTTGGTTTTTGGAATCTTCAAATAGTGTTGGTTTTTATTTTTAATAAAACCCTATCGGGTTTCCTTAATCAATTGATATTGGCATGGAATTAGACCTTATTAAATTTCAAAAGGCATTGGGTATGTTGGGCTTTATGTCATGGAAAATAAAGTTCATATATGATATCAGGTCTAATGTTTGATAATTCACTAGGCCTTAAGGCCAACAACAGGTATGAGGAAATTGGTGTCAAGTCACTTGGAAAGTGACTAACTTCAACCCTTAATTATTTAGTCTTGATGATTAAGGAATTCAACATGTTGTTAAGACAAGGAAATCATTATAATGTTTTAATTATGGTGTTAGTTTATTGAATGGATGAAAGTGATTAAGTCAGATTGCATTTTCCATGGACTTGAAATGATCTTATGACTTGGAAAAGTCATCGATTACCTTGCTAAATGAAATTAGGTCATTCTTGTGCTTCTCTAGCTCGAGGGTTTGGAACCCTATCTTTGCCGCCACTATAGAGATCTTCTCATAGTCGTTACTCAATCTTTGTTGGCTTACTACAACTCTTTGAAAATGAATGGGGGCATCTGCAAGATCCTTGCCTTGGTCGATGTTTGTGTCAGTCGCTTGTCTTTGGGTGAAGGCTCGAAATTGGAAGAAGCTTCACTGTTTTTGTCTTACAATCGGGTTGGTAAACTTCTCCATGACACTCTCTCTCACACTCCTCAGGTATTCACCTCATCATTTGATTTTTGATGAACCGTTACTTCTATTGGCACACAAATTGAAGACAAGTGCTTGCTTCTTTCTGAAAAATGGTTAAATGGGTTTAATTTTTGTGGTCATAAATGTTGCATTTCAGTTTTCTCATAATCCGATATTGATACCCCAATATTATATCATATCATTTTATGCTCCTGCCTTAAGGGTTTGTGTTTTTATTTAGTGAGTAATCATGCTTTCTACAAATCATTTCAGTGTTTCACTTAGATTCGGTGATAGTTGTTTTTTAGTGCACAAAAATGGGGTTTCAGTTACATTGTTGTTGCAACAGTATTCAAGGGTATTGTGTACATGGAATATTTTTGTTTTTAATGTTATTTCAGTTAGCATTGCCTGTGCAAGCTCCTTGTGTGGACAGGGTTCAGTCTTATTTCTAAAAATGCATATTCCTTGAGCTCTTTGTCAGAAGCAATCCTCCATGTTGAACATTTTCTCAAAATCACTGCAATACCTGGCAATATGGTTTGACTGAAAGTGGGTACTTTAAAATTTACCTCTGTTGTTTTGAAACATGAGAAAATAATTTATTGTATTGTAATTTCTTTAGATGTAATGAAGAAATATATGTAAGAAGAAAAATAGAGTGAGATGAGATTTTTTTTAGATTTATGAAAAACAAAGAGAAAGTTTTAACTGTTTTTCAGAACTATGAGAAATGACTGTGAAATATAGTAAAAACCAGTGTGAGTACATCACAGCCATTGTATTGGAGAAATGTTGATTTTTGAGATTGAAAATCTGCAATAAATGTTCAATATCAAGTTGTCTTAAGACTTGATAATGGCTGGAATTCTGAAGGTTCATTCTTGAACCTTGAGGATTTTAGGCATTGTCCGTCAAGAGGCTCTTGAGAGAAAAGAGAGAAACAAAGAGATCCTCTATATCATTGATGTATTACTGGAAAAAAAAAAGGGGTTGGTTCTCCTTGAAATTGGTGTTTCAAACTTAGGGGTTGGTGCTCCTTGATTTGGTGCTCAGAAATCAACCTATAAGACATTGTTAAAAGTGGTTATTAAAATAAAATCCTAGAAAGGCAATAGTTTAGGAGTGGTTTTTCTACCCTAGGAGGGTTTTCCACTCGACATATCTTGTGTCATTTTTCTTATCTATGGTTCATCTGATTCATTGCACGAATGCTTTAATATGCTATGTTTCACTATCATACTTCTCATTTTATTTTTATAAGATTGCATTCAATACATGAATGAGTTTATCATTGATAAATGAGAGCATAAATCTGATTTATTTCAGTCTTAGTAAAATTTGTCAAAACAGTTAATGACACTGATTCACCCCCCCCCTCTCAGTGTCTTTTTCACTCCATCAAAACATATGTTCATGTACCTGATGTGAAAAGATCTAAATTGGAGAACAAAGCTGAAAAATGTATCTTCATTGGGTATGGCCTTGGTGTGAAAGGATACAAGCTTTGGAATCCTATGATTGAAAAGGTTGTATACAACAAAAGTGTAATCTTTCAGGAGCTGAAACCTTCTTCAGTGGATCTACAGTCAGAGATGAAATAAAAAGAAGAGAAAAATGATGTTATTAAAATACCTCTAACTCCTGAAAAAGAGGAACAACACATTGTTAGTGTACCTAAAACTGAGGAGAGTTTGAGCAGCTATGAGAATTCTGAACAACAACAAGAATCGCAACCTTAGCCTCAACCTATGAGGAGGTCTACACGTGAGACGAAGCAACCTGATAGGTTTGGATTCTCTATGTTGGATTCTAGTTGTTCCTATGCTTTGATTACTAACACTAATGAGCCTAGGACTGTTAAAGAGGTAGTTGAGATGATTAATCCAGATTCCTAGTTGGAAGCCATGAATGAAGAAATGACATCATTATAGAAAAATGAAACTTGGGATCTGGTTCCATTGCCTGAAGGTAGAAAGCTTGTGAGTTGTAAGTGGATTTTTAAAAATAAAATTGGTCTAGATGACACTATTGAAAATTACAAAGCGAGGTTGGTTGCAAAGGGTTATTCCCAAGTAGAGGGAATTGATTATGGGGAAATTTTTTCTCCAGTAGCAAAGTTGACATCTATCATATTTCTTTTGTCACTTGTAGCAACATATGACTGGGAGATTGAGTAGATGGATATGAAGACAACATTTCTTCATGGTGATCTTGAAGAAGAAATTTATATGTCCCAACTTGAGCACTATGTAGTAAAAGGTAAGGAAAATTTGGTTTGCAAGTTAAAGAAATCTCTGTATGGATTAAAACAATCTCCTAGAATGTGTACCAAAAATTTGACATGTTTGTTTTGTCACTGGGTTTTGTAAGATCTAAATCAGATCATTATGTATACTTCAAAACTAAAAATGATCAGGTTCTTATTATTGCACTCTATGTTGATGATGCGTTGTTCATAGGGAATAGTAAGTCTATGATTTATGATCTAAAATCTTAGTTGTATACAAAGTTTGAAATGAAGAATATTGGTGCAACTAGGTATTCTAGGGATGGAAATAACCAAGGATAGAAAGAGTAGAAAACTTTGGCTCAACGAGAGTAAGTATATTAACACTGTTCTAGAGAGATTTTGTATGAATGATTGCAAGCAGCTAGTTGTTCCAGTTTTCTAGGGAATGAAGCTATTTGTTGAAGATTATCCAAAATCTCCTACTAAGATGGAGGAGATGAAAAAAGTGCCCTATGCTAGTGCAGTTGGCAGTTTAATGTATGCAATGGTCTATACAAGGCTAGACATTGCCCAAGCAGTGGGAGTACTTAGTTGGTTTATGGCTAATCCTGGAAGAACACATTGGGATGTTGTGAAAAGAGTGTTTAGATATCTTAAGGGAACTTTAGAATATGCTTTGTGTTACCATGGTAATTCAGTTAAATCATAGAGGACTCTCAGCATTCGTGGGTATGTGGATTTTGATTGGGTAGGGGACATTGACAACAGAAGATCCACCACTGGATATTGTTTCATGATGAATGGTGGGGCAGTTAGTTGGATGAGCAAGCGACAAGTTGTAGTCACTTTATCTACTATAGAGGTTGAGTACATGGTAGAAAATCACGCCTGTAAGGAAGCTATTTGGCTTAGAAGACTGTGTTCTGATATTATTTTTGATGCAGGGTAGGTTATTATTTATTGTGACAGTCAGAGTGCCATTTGTCTGGCGAAAAATCCTACTTTCCATGCCAAGATGAAACATATTGATGTGCAGTACCATTTTGTACGAGATATGGTGGAGGATGGAAAGGTTTGTTTGGAAAAGGTGGATACTCTAAAGAATGTTGTTGATGCTTTGACAAAGACAATGAGAACAAACAAGTTCAGATGGTGTGCAAATTCAATGGGCCTTGGGATCCAAAATATTCAATGACTTCAGGTATTGAAAAGGGTTCAATGAGTTCTTCGTCAAGTAGGAGATTGTTGAGAATATGTGTCTCAAACTCACTAATAAAAACCTTGATACTTTCATCAAGCAACAAAGAATTCATAAGTATTCTGACTATGCCTTTACCTCTATACAGCCGGTGTCTCTACACTGGGTTGCGGTGGCACGGTTACCGCCATACCGCGGGCACCTCTTAGATGTGTAGCGATAGTGCGATGGATACCACCATACTGTAGGAGCCTCTCGTCTATCGTGTGGTAGTGCGGTGGTTACCGCTATACCAAAGGGGTTCATTGTATGTGTAGCGGTAGTGCAGTGTATACCGACATACCACAAAGGTGTACAAACTGTCCGGTGGTAGTGCAGTTACTGTCACCCCGTGGGAACTTGTTGAGTGTGCAACAGTAGTGCGGTGTAAGGAGAAGAGCATAGTTTCTTGGTGGTTTGATAAGTTGTAAGCAATTAATTGGAGGATGTATCTGACTTGGAAGGAGATCATTTGAATTCTTAGGATGTTCGACGGTTGTTGAACAAGGGAAGTCAAACTGAATCGATTGTACAAAGAATGAATCGATCATGGTTGTTGATATAAATTGCAATGTATTGGAACTGTGAAGAGGTTTGAGAGTTCAATGATACAGAGGTTGAATGATCAAATGACCAGTTCATGAATTTCATTGTACATGTTGTATTAAAAGCGTTGTAGCAATGTTATTTTGTACGAGTTTGATCAGGGAAACATTGTTGTTGTAATATTGTCATCTAAAATGAGAGTTTGTAACTTATATGTAATTATATTGCTGAAATACAAATGATTTTATTTGGTGTGGTGGGTTTTTCTCCCACAAGGGTTTTCCCACGTAAATCTGGTGTTAATTATGTTTGAGTTTATTTCTCTATTCTGTTATTTTCTTCATGTGCATCTTAATGAACTGTAATTGTAAAATTTTAAAGACATGTCTGCATTCTTCTCTGAGGTTTGACATTATGAAAGTTTGTTCTGCATATGTTTTCTTTCCTTACAGGGATGAGGTCAAAATAGAAATGGAGAAAATTTCTTCTGAGAAAGGTATTTCTTTTGAACAATTGTTAGCAGAAATTATGACATTGCACCAACAGAGAGAAGCAAGCCAAAAGGTACGGCAATTTTTATGAAAAAAGTGATCTACCATCTACTAGAGTAAAAATATCAGAATCTCTAAATATGGTTGTAGAAATAAAAACTGGTCACAATAAAAAATTAGTGCCTTTTGGTCTACGAGGAAGGATCTAGGTGAACCAAAAACTAGTGCAGATTTTGAAGAGATCGAAGACGATTAAGTTTAAAATAATTTATGGAATAAAGAACATCCCTATGAATGTGAAGAAAATGATGATGAATCTGATAATGATAGGAAATAAAAATATGCAAGAAAATTCAAATTTAGTTTAAGTGAGACCACAAAACAAACACATACTTTAGGAACAACCATAGTCAGAAAATTGGGTTATGAAGGTGGTGAATTGGGGTCTAAAGGACAAGGCATTTGGACGGTAATAGATGTATACCCTAGAAAATCTGTTGATAAGCAAGGCCTTGGAGCTGATAAAATAGACCAAGGACATACAAGTATAGTTGAAATAACTCATTTTGTTACAACTTCAAATCCTAATCCTTAGATTAGTTACAATCACAACTAGGACATGCCCATGGTGGAGAATCTAGTGCAACTGCCACTACCATTGGCAGCAATGGTATGGGTAGTAGTACTAGTAGTGGGAAACATGTGCTACAACAACAAATTACACACAAGATTCCAAAAATAAAAGATACTACACAGACACCTAGTGATCAAGGCATACTAAAGAGGCTAAGGATTATGAGAGGTCCAAGTCCAACTACTAGTACCATTACCACTACCACTACCTTAATTTCCAATTCCACCCCAAAGGAGTTATTTCTAGGCAATCCTCTAATTAGCATGGTTGCAAAAGTAATGGCTATTCCTTAGCCTCAAGCTCGATCTCAAATAATTAGAGATGTTCCCATCACTACAAGTAGTCCACCATTCAAGCATTCCATTATTTCTATGTCCCTAGGTTTTGATTACAATGATGAGTTTAAAAAGAAATCAGAAATGTATAAAAAATAAAGGAAGTAACTAATAAAGAGTTCATTTATTGTAACTTCAGAGCCTATAACAACTAGGGTATTACCCAATTTGAACCAAATAAATAAATCATGGAGTACATGTTTGTTGTTCCCACAGTTCAAAATAAATCGAAGAATCAAATGGATCACTTTGAATTTCAGGTGAGTAGTTTCCAATTGGATTATTTTGGATACAAATATTTTGACAAAATTAATGTATCAAAGAAGAAAAATGAATTGGTGTACACATCATTGCTAAATCAAGAGAGAGAAAAAAGGTTGTAGATTCAAATAGAAAAGTTATAGGTAGACCTAGCAAATGAGAAAGAAAAGAGGAAAGCAACAGATAATAAGAGAAATCAATTAGAAAAAAGAATAAAAAAATCTTTCTCTACATCTACAAGAAGAGAGGATAAACAAATAAAGGTGGAATTGAATGAACCGAAGAAAAGGTTGGATGAGAGAAAAAAGAAATATGATGAGGAAAAATCCACTTAAAAAAATGAAAACAAAACCTGGTGAAAGAAAAACAATAGTGGGAACAAAAAATAGAGGAAGAGATAAAAAGTGAAAGAATGATGACAAAGCTGAGGGAAGAAAATAATGAAATAAACTCTTGTCAAAATAAGTTAACAACATTTTATAGAGAAACAATGAGGTATATGAAACAAAAGACCTAGGAGGAAATAATGCAAATGATTGATCATTTGCGTGAATTGTTTCAATTGATTGATGATTTGATAGTACAAAATAGGAAGCTCAAGAAATATGTAGGGGACAACAAAAATGTGATTCTAATAGAGAAAACTATAAATCAAATTCAACAAATAGTATACAAAGCCACTGAAAATGAATTGGAATAAAAAAGAATTAATAATTGGATTTATGCCTCGATAAAGTTGTCATCTATCAATCAAAAGTGTTTGAGAATATGTGAAACTGAGGAATTTTTGGATCAAGCTGCAAAAAATATGAAGCTGGATAAAAAGGTAAGGAAATTGACAGAGCTTGGTTTTCCAAAGGCTTTTGACACAACTGAGTGATTCATTGGAAAGGATTATTTCATAAAGAATATGGAGGATACAAGGAAGATTGATTTGGACCAATTTCCTCAGATCCCAAATGAGGCAAACTATTTGGTTTCCATAAAATCACTGATAACCTTGAATGTAACTTTGACTGAAACATTCAAGTCAAGTTATAATTTCAATCATGAATTTATTAACAAATTTTCAAGTTAGACACTATCAATTAGAACAATGGCACTTCCATTAAGTGAATAGTGGAGCTTGCTACAAAAGCTGATAAAATGATTTGATAATATGAGTTTCCAACTCAGCTTTGTGCAAAGTTGTCTTTGAGCAAAATTTTGCATTGCTTCTATGTATTCCTTCATTTGAAAATCAATAAAAAACTCCAATTCAGTAATGTGTTCAATTATCTATATTATTTATTTTCTCAATGAAGAAAAACTTTGGTTTCTACTACTAGATACACATTAAAAAATTGTTGATTTTCATTGTTGTATATGCTACTATTGCTAATATGTTATTAAGCATTGAGTTGAGTGATAAATCATTGAGTACATGTAAAAATTATCAGTATGACACAATTAAAATTTGAAATTATTAATAATAGGTTAATTTAACATCATCAAGTTTCCACAGTCCATGATATTATATTGAATATGATTCATAATTTCAAATTTCATGGAATAAAATATAAAATATCATCAACTACAGTTTGGAATACAATTCATGAAATGTAGTATAAATACCTAAAAATTGCTAAATCACTTCCATTGGCCAATTCACATCCTGGTCCTCACTTTGATGACGAGATTGAGAGCCATCTTGAATCTAACTCTAACTCTAAGCTTTAAACCCTTAAGCCCTCTTAAACCCTTGTGTTCTTATTATATTTTTCTATTGACTAGTTATCTAGGTTGCCTTGTGTTTAAGTTGTGTTGTTATATCACGACTCAGTGTGTTTATCAGCCCCACATACCCTATTACCTGATAGGTCCTGTTGTTGTGGAATTTTATTTTATAATGCCTTCCCCATCCTTTTGTCCTAGGTGCTCACATTGAAAAGTGAATTCTGCACATGTGGTATTATGGTCATCTAAGTTGCTCGTATAAAAGTGATCCCTACCTATTTTTGTGCTTCTACATTAAGATTTACAATGAAGAGAAAAAGTCTTGTGGAATTACGGAAGGTTTAAAAGTGTCAAAAGTAGAGACTAATTTTTGGGCATGAGAGAACTTCCATAGAGTTTTGTGTATAGGCTCCACATAATGTTGAAACGTGGTGAAACATTAAAGGATTCCACAAGTCTGCAAGCCTATAGCGGCATTCCTTTTCTTAGTTGCAGAACTACAAAAGGACATTGTGTGATGATATTTTCATCTGAGAGAATCCTCTTGGAGAGAGGGGATGGTTGCACCCTTTTCAAGAAAATCAAGGCTTTACTCATCATTGAGATTTGTACTTCCCTTCTAGATGGATGACTGATGTTCAAAATTAATAAATGGGTAGATGAATGAACTGCCCTCATGCATAAAAGAAGTAATGACAGATGTGACAGATGATGACTCATCTTTTTAAGTTAATTACCTTCATAATTTTTAGTTCAATGTAGTTGGTCATCTCATTTTTTTGGTCTTACATAGTAGAAAAATCCATAGAGGTGCACTCATTCCGTGCCAAATTAAGCTCTGAATAATTAAAAAATAGGTGCACCCTTCTTGGAAAAATTCACCATTATTAAAGTCTTGAAGCTCATAATCAAGTCTGCAATTTTTTTTGCATAAGATTGTAAAATCCCAACAAGATAGTGTAGAAATCTATTTTAAAATCATTCTGGAATTACGATTCAGTCAAACACCCAACCCTCTACATTTAAAAGATCCTTTTAAGGAGGATATTATGGTCCAATTTTTGAGTTCCTCAAAATATCCTATGTGTTCCCTCAGACCTAATACAGTAGATGGGATAGTAGACAAGGCTAGAAATTACAAAGATATTGAGCTAAAGAACCGAGATGATATAGTAACTAGGTGAGAATTATTCCTACACTGGTATGGAAAAAGAAACCACCATGCCCCTATCTCCAATGCATGCACCTATTATTTGGGGAAGCTGGTTGTGCCTAATGTCTTCATAATTGTGGAGCTTATTAGACACCTTGCTTCAGGATATGATGAAAATATCAGAGTAATTAGGGCATTAGATGGAAGTTTCCTAATGGATATAAACAAGGAGTTTGCTACTGAAATTTTTGGACTCCATGTGGCTACAAGTAATGTTATAGACCTTAGCTATTTTAGAAAAAAATAATGACAAGATAGAAGTAGCTTTAGGGTGAAATGACTCCCTAGATTCAGAAAAAAGGTCTACATAGGAAAGTCATTGAGAATCCTTGATAACAAATCTGATCCTTTTGATGTCATGTCTTTTGAAGACTATTCTAGAAGAACATATTGGGAATTATGCCAATTATTATGGGAAGATGCACACTAAAATATGTAGATACCTCTCATGTAATGGTTGTTGACATACAACATCCTTTCATAAATAGTGACTTTGAAAATGCTAGCTTTATAGTTGAGGCTATTCACAATCAACTAGTGGACATTACGAGAAATCATAAGGAGGTGAGTTTTAGGTGGTATTCTCTCTTATGTCAAATGCTTTTGTTCAAGGGGAAAGGTCATTGGAGTAGAGATTTACATCTAAGCATGAAAGATAAATATGGAAATGATCTACCAATGTAGTGTTGGACCCATATTTGGGATAAACATTGTAGTGAGTCCAACTATGTTGTTTTTGAGAATTATTTTATAAGGGAGGTCTTGTCAAGGCTGGGTCTACCTAGAATCAGACTGCACAAGGAGATTTTGGATTTCCTTAGGCCTAAAGATAGGAGGCCAGAGTTAGGTGTACGACACAATTTGGGAGGCTATTACCTCTATGATAATTCAATTGTTATGAGAATATATGGGTGCCTTGAAGCCCCCATGTTCTGCCCAGGTATGTTCCATCTAGATTGGATTTCATGGAAATTATATGGCAATTGAATGAGGTTGATCAATTTTATTTAAGGAAAAAAAAGAAGGGGTCCTTTTTACCTTATGTTACTACCTTTTTAGATTTCACTTCAGCCAAAGACAACTTAGGGAGGCTAAAATAAGTGCTTGGGGAATACATGTTATATCAAGGAAAGGTCAAGGATTTTGACCTTGAAGGTTTCATACAACAGGTCAAGATGAGTATCAGAAGGTCTACTTTTTCCCATCAAATTTATGAGAGTGAAGATGTCATAAGAAATTGTAAGGATGATTATGAGGAAGCTAGTAGGAAAATTAAATGGATTGCATTCATCAAGGTAGAGGTTGTTAGGACAAAGAAGGATAAGGACTATCTTGGGGAATTTTTTGATATTGGTAACCAAATTACCAAGATTGAAGCGATTTTGCATTATTTTGAAAGAGTTGTAGGCAATTCCCCCGCCATGGAAGAGAAACCAATAAAGTGACCCAAACTTGACCTTTCTACCAAAAATCCCCAGGGGCCTGTTGCTAGAGAAAATGTGAAATCAAACCCACCACAGATCACTCCCTCTCCTTCCCCTAAAATAATTAGTGCAGTTTCTCCCCCAAAGGAGCAACCATAGAAGAGGATGAAAATTGAACAACTTCCATTGTTGGTTGACTATCCTATCAATCAAGATGAAAGTGAATATGTTCATGTTACTAGGGATGAAATTCAATAGTATATGCCATCCCCTGTAAGACCAAATATTGTTGGCCTTCTCCAGCAAAGATTCAGATTAGATGTGGCCATGAGAAGAGATAGCCTCAATGATGTGAGAGAACTAGCACGTTCAAAATTAATTTTTGATGATGAATTTATAAAGTCCCAAGAGTTTAAATATTTTTTTATAATACTAAAGAGGTAGGAGTACCATAAAAGAGTTTAATCGACACAAGTAAATGTTCCTAGAGAAAAGTATGATGAAGTAGCCTCAAAGGTGAGGCCATAAATGAATTTTTAGTATAAGAACATTACTCTTGAAGAAGGGAGAAGAATGGTTCAGGATAGTGGCTTGTTATTGCTCCTTGAATGGGACATTGCTTCGACGATTATTTTTGATACTATTAGGAAAAAAGAAGAAGTTTTCTCCATAGAAGAGGAAGCAAAAATGACATTGTCAGGATCAAGGTTCATCCCACGTTGGGAAGCCCTTGTAATTTGGGCCTTGGCCCAAAATATGAATAAACCTATGGTTGTTGAAGCATCAAAGGACATTAAAGGAAGCTTGATTGGAAATAGGGTGTCTGACACCCCTACCCCTAAAGTTGCAGCATTAGTGGTAGATGCTACCAAGTTTAATTAATCTATAGTTTGAAGGTTGTAAGAAAAACTTAATGTATTATTGAAATAGCATACTGATCTCATGAAATCTTACAACCAATAACAAGTATTTTGGCTCAAAAAACATCCCTTCTCACAAGTATGCAGGAAGCAAACTCCTCCTCTACAATTACCCCTACTCATGTGATGATTGAGAATGAAGTGCTTAAGGAAAAGCTTCAAATGTTGGAAGAGCACTTGAAAAATGTTTAAGAGATTCAACAAAAGGAGAATGTATGCATAACAACATGCATCTTGGAACACATACTATCCTAGATCTTAAGAAGGATAGAAACTACCCATGTTTCATATGTGAATTTGAGAGGTGCCATTGTTAGAGTAAATGGGAATCGAGATCGGCTCAAGTGTATATTTGACCAGAGAAATCCTAGATTTACATCTTTGGAAGGTATATATAAGGGTTCTACAAACACATTTGATAGCCTACCTAGTATTTGTCTTACCTTCAATATTATCAAGATGGCACGAAATATGCAAGGGTATATGGAAGGTGTAATTGAGGCGAGCAAAACTAACTTATTTTTAAATATTGATAACAAGGTTGTACCCCACCTGTTAGAAGATAATGGGGATTTAAAGACCTTAGGAATGTGGAAGGATAGCTTCAATATTGTAACCCACACACTTCTCCTTGTGATTTGTAATGACAACAAAGTTGATATGAAAGAACTTAATTCCTATATAGACATGTTGGTCAATGCAGATCATAGTATAGATTTTTTTTGTAGAGAGGCTAGTACAATACTTGATGCCAAGTATCATCAATATTTATAGAATGTGGATGTGATCTTAGTTCATGAATGGCCTTCTAAGATTATTTTTAAGGCACAGAATGAAAATTATAATTTTTTACTCGGCCTGTGAATTGTTCCATGTATTTATTCCTATGCCTACTATCTGAGGTTTTGGATGCCAAAAATGTCTTAAATAGACATGGTGCCAAGAAATTTTGTCTTTTGTACATATCCAGGTAGTGGATGAGGTTCTTTTCTTGTTGTATCCCTTATGTTATAAAAGGGAATCCCGAGTCTCATTCAAAGGGTTCTAATTTTTTGATATTTCATCTTTGTAAGCTCATTTTGCATAGTTTAAGCTATTTGATAACACAAATAGGAAATGTTGTAATTTTTCTCTATAATAACAATAGATGATTCAAATACTTAGTTCATTTCTTTAATTTTGAATATTGACCTATCTTGCTCTCTAGTGTTGTATTCACTATCTTTTGACTCAAAATAATCAAGGGTTCTTTATAATTTCTCATATCACATCATGTGTTATGGATGTCAAACTGTTAGCTTCTGTTCAATGAATGGATTAATATTGCTTTCAGTTATTCATCAAATATTGTGTGAATGCAATAGAGATTTATAAGTTGATAAGTGTTATTCTTTTCTTGGTTTTTCATTGTAAGTCAATGAGGTTATAAGAAGCCATGAGCTGGTTATTGTAGGACTATATTTCATTTTTTTACTTTGTTGTGGATAAGGCATTGATCAAAATAATTCATAAAGTTTAAAGATTGATGCAAAATCATATATCAAATCAAAAATCAAAATTTTACTTTACTGGAAATTTTATGTTTTATGCATAAATCCACGCTAGCAAGGAAACATTAAGCATATAGGAGGCCCTAGAGTGATTTATCCAATTACACCACCTTTTCAAATACGAATGTGAAAAAACATGTTATCAAAGGCATCATGGTCAATGAGACTAATATAATTGAATGATTTCATAGGACCACCCTCCTAGGTTCTATGGAGCCTAAAGTGTAGGGGAGAACAGTATAAAAAATTTCTCCCATTCGTTGGCCACTGACCTGAGGTCTCCAATTCTAAGGTGTGGCTAACCTTTAGGAAAACCTAGATAATTAGTTGGAAACACCAAAAATACTATTCTTAATATGTTATTAAGCATTGTGTTGAATGATGAATCACTCAACACATGTAAAACTTATCAGTATGACATAATTAAAATATGAAAATATTAATAATATGTTAATTTATTCAATCTGATTCATAATTTTAAATTTCATAGAATACAATATAAAATACCATCAATTAGAGTTTGGAATATGATTCATGAAATTTAATTTAAATACCTAAAAAACTACTTAATCACTTTCATTTGCCAATTCATATCCTAGTCCTCACTATGAACATGAGATTGAGAGTCATCTTGACTCTAAGTCTAGTCTTCATTTTATTCTCCCTACGTATGTTTTCTTAAGTGTACCTCAAGTTCAACATTCATCGTGTCACTATCATTTGTGCCACTGCCACTAACATTTGAAATGTTGCACAACCCTCTTCTTTCACATATGGACTTCTAGATTGTGAGTGCCCTTTCAAAAGGAAAACTTTGGACATTGTACCTAGTTTCATACACCCTCAAGCAATTTTCCAAACTCTTTTCTAGTTTGTTTCTTATCTTTGATTTCAAAAACCCCAATACACTGAAAATTGTCTTAGTCTCCACCGACCCCAATATCATTGTTTGAAATAAATCAACAAGTTTGAAATATTTTGATAATGAATCACACAATATTTCACTCTGACTAAAGATTTCCCAAACCCTTGTCATTGAACCTACTTCCATAGGATTCTCTATGGAGTCAACCTGTTCAATCATACTTATTGCAAAATGCTTAGCTTGTTCTCTAATCTTAATTTCATTTATAATTCCTCATATTTTCTATCCATTATATTCATAACTTTTTGAAAAGTATTCAGCCAAGGTAATTACTTTTTTATGAAAATAGTTTGGGTTCTAACAGTTGCCTGACATCCAAAATTGAGGATACACAATAGACATAGATTCAAGTATTTCTTCTCAAGGGAATCGTTCATAAGTATTTGAGGAAATACATCTTGCAATATATTTTAAAATACCACTTACAAATTTATCAATGTCATTAAAATATTCCTTTGTAATAGGTACTTGTTTGGTAGAGCACCTAATCATCGTACAATAGTGCATTGGTATCTCAAATCCACATACAAAGACACATAATTTCCCGCTTGCATTAAATTGTAAATAATTTTTAGGATTATTTAAATCTATAATTAACTACCAACTTACAAAATTTGAACTTTTAAATGGATAATCTGTTAGATTTAGATATAGATTATCGAGGGTCATGCATGTCATTCTACGTAGTTTAGTATATTCATAGATATACATGGTTCTATCTTGGGATTTCTTCACAAGATTGTTTGTTTTATCTAGCATGGGGAGAAGACCAACTAAAGTTAAGAGTGTCTCTATATCACTTAACCTAGGATGTAAGAGGTCAAGAGCTTTGTCTACTGTGTTGTGATGTTCATACATAACTCCAATCAAGGATCTATATTATGAAAAAACTTGTTGCACTGGTCCATGCAAGAAGATCCATCTGGTGTCAACATCCTTAAGAAGCTTGTTTCCTCTTGTTATTCTCTCAACAAAATTTTAAAATTTTGTAAAAAATTTGGGACTTCGACAGAACTATGCATAGAGCTCGTGGACTAGATTTGCAACTTTTGATACAATAGAAAACTTTCTTACAATTTTAAATGGTAAATTTATTATTTGGGCCATGTAGTAAATGCCAATCATGTATGGTGAACAAGTAATTTGTAACTTTACGTAAATATCACTTCTGTGACCTTGAATTACTACAACTCCTACACACACCAAATTTTTGGCAATTGTCAAGTCATCCATACCTCTAATTTCATTCAAATATTTCTTAACTAGTTCAAATAGATTTTGTGATGTTGAAATGTAGTGCCCCTCCATGATTCACCCTTTCATGATATTTATGTCGAATGTTTGATAAATTTTATTTTGGATTGTTTGAATCAAATTGGTTTAATAATGTTTGTTTAGTAATGAATTAAATAAATTACTAAATAAATATATATGTTGTTCTTGGATAATTAAACTATTAAATTAAGTCATTAAATTATAGAGTATTTTGATAATTAAATATAAATATATTTATTATTAATGTTGAGTTTTTAATAATAAATTAAAATGTGGGAAAATATTAATATGAAATAAAATAGTAAAATGGAATGTTGTAATTATTAGACGGTTAAAATATTAAAAAGTTAGAAAATTTTGACATGCAAGTTCATGCAGAGTCTCGAACTGTTTGTCGTTAAAAAATCTAATGTTTTATTGAAGATTTTTGAGACTTTATTTGATTTTGTTTTTGGAAATAAAACAAATTTTCTTTTGTTAATAATTGTCATTTTTTGGGAGACCTTTAGAGGGGCTTTTCGACCAAAACAACAGATATACTTGTTGCAGAGGATTTTCCCTGGTTTCTTTAAAAAAAAATCTTTTAATCCTTTAAGTTTTGGTCTGCCACTTTGTCTTGGATAGCCTATTGACAAGAGGACTTATGGAGGATCCTCTGATTTGAAGGTCCAGAGTGGTGCATAGAGATATCATTTTGTGGAGTGGAAGGAACAATTTGTTACTACCATCGTGATTGTTGCACTATGCAATATTATCATAGCCTAACCGTGTATTGTAGGTAAGGGTATTTTGAATTTAACTCTTTGCTTTCATTTAAGTAGGAAGGTGTATGTTGGAAAATTTAAGGTAATTTTAGAATAGTTAGTTATTTCTGTAATTCAAAATATATTCAACAAAAGGTGTGAATAGATTTCCATACTTGCACTGAGAAATCGGGTATAAAACCTGACAATTATATTTGCATGCAAATTTCTCAGACCAATGAATAAGTATATTATGTGCACATTCTTCAATCTTCATTCTACGAGAACACTTTTATTCAAGGTGTTATTTTGAACGTTTCATGTGCCTTACCCGTGTATCAACATTTCAACATGCATGCCTTCAGAACAACTGCAACTATAACATCTAATAAATTCAGTTTTCAAACATGCCTGATGGTCGTCCATATCTTCTACCTGTAAATCACTTGAAAGTTATTAAACCTTTTTCATCTAATATAATTTTTGCACTTGCGTGTCCCACAATCATTGCATTTCATAAAATTACACTCAATTTCTTTAAACACCATGCATAATCATTTCAGGAATTTATCTCCATAATTCATCGAATGTCATCTAGGATAAATAAATTTCATATCTGTTTTCAATTTAAAATTTGTTAGAATATCGGGGCAATGCTTTCATTATTATTTCATCAGAATCATTGCGCGATTAGGACAATGCTTTCATTATTGTTCCATAATCCATTGGATTCCATTCAGATTAGTTATATTCTAAACAATTTAGATTATTATGAACTCATATCTTGCTAATCCATTGAATAAACTGCGTCCTATCTCTGTGCCTCATACTCAGTGTTGATATTTTCGAATCCATTTTGTACATATCTTGCGATCACTGTAATCCATGCGATGCCATATCTTTGTGGCATTATGTCAAACAATTCGCATTCCTTTCCCATGCTTTCACATTTTGCATACATGTTTACCAGCGCAGTTGCAACTACAATATATCACAAATTCCTCTATCAATTATCCTTGAGGGAATGCACATACTAGAAAAGGTTGCGAACTTGGCCTTACACCTGCCAATTGCCTTTGCTTGAAATTATGACAGTGCAAGCCTATTTTTCAGATTGTTTCATTTAGCATCACCGGTAATCTCCTCAGAGCATTGTTGTTGTTTGAAATGATCAAAAAGGTTTGCATCTCTCAGAACATTCTGGCGTGCATGTCTTTTTGAGGTAGTCTATTGAACCATTCGTGAGCTTTGTCTATATTTCATATCCTGCCTATTGCATTTGGGGTTTTAGGTTTGTTGATTAAACCGAGCTATTAGGAAGGAGATGATCTAGTTAGTCCCGCCTATTTAAAGGCGGAGACTTATGTTTTCGGGCAGCTGATTTTGAACATTAAAATCATTTCGGAACTCCCGCCAGGCATGATATAATGGCTTATCCAAAATCTGTTTGATTTTTACTATTTTTTTCATAAACATTGCAGATTTATTTGTTTTGCTGTTGGCTAGCCGCTAATATCCCGGGGGTTTAGATTTCTGAAAAAAAGAATGAAAAGCCCGTCCAATAAAAACGAAGAGGAGAAAGTATTAAACATGGCATTCCTAATGTTTCATCCATTTTTTAGCAGAGGGCACATGGTATTGGAGCTGAATGCGTGGCACTGAATAAACGGTTCACGTGCCTTGTCTGTGCTTCAACAGTTTTCATTTCATGCAGGTGCTACAGAGGATTCGAAACAGAGCAGTGCCAACTATGAAGACAATTCAAATCATTCATCCAACTATCTCTTTCGGAAGGAATTGATCTTCTAACTCCACCTCTGTAAGTTGAGGTTGCTCCTGTACCCCCTACATTCGGTGAAACGTTCGGGTCCTACTCAAACGACGATGGCCATCAAAAAGAAAGACTCAAATAGTGCAACTATCCGATCATTTGATCACTTCATAATCCGTTAATAGACAGCTCCTTGTGCGTCAAAGAAATGTGGTCTCATGGTGATGTCATGCCCGATTCGGAAGAGCAGGTTCTATACAGTTGGTTGCAGAATAGTCTTTAACATTTTACAGTATTATCAAATTTTTCTTTCATTTTGTTGAAATCCTCATTTTCATGGCCACTGACTGTTGTCTTTTTCTTGAACTATGCCTTCAACCCTTAGGCTAGGACATACAAACCCTATTAGTGTCTCAAAATTTATTCAATACGGTTGGTTCTATAAGAATCTAACATTTTACAGAATTGCTGAAATTTTTATGAGTTCTGTTAAAATCCTTGTTTCAAAGCCCCTCACAATTACTTTTTGTTAAATTGATGACTTCAACTTTGGATCATTAATTGGAAAAATTATTCAAAACAATGCCATACGCTTAGGCCAGCAGATACAAATCCTAACTAAATAATTCTCATAGAATTATTGGTGTCTAAAAATTAATTATATACAGTTGGTTGCAGAAGAATCTAACATCTTACAGGATTACTGGAATTGCCCTACATCTTGTTGAAATCCTCATTTGCAAGGCCACTGAATTATTTTTTCTTGAATTGGTGCCTTCAACTGTAGGTTATGTAATTGGAAAAGGTATCCAAAACAATGGCACATCCTTGGGCCAGGAGACACAAACCCTTACCTGAAACCAAGAGACTGCATACAGAAGAATCCCCTGTTTAAAGAGAAATGAGGGCAATCCTGAAAACCATATAAATGATCTTATAATTTCCCTTAAAAAGAGTCTCAAAGGAGGAAATAAAAATATTACAGTGGAATCAAGATATATTATATTATGTCCGACTGAAAATCTAAAATTTTGAATCCCCAGTTTTTGTGCTTGTAGTTTTCAAATTTTGGCTATGGCATCTGTAATTCCATTCTAGTTCTCCTAATTTCATCTTAATTACCCCATTCTGACTGCATAAGCCAGACATTATTGGAACTAGCCAAAGCCAAAAGTGTGATGCAAACTATTTTTAAGGTGCAAAAGCAACAGTCATGTTGTTGCTCCTCTTGTCTTTTAACAGTATTTATGCATATAGATGAGACAGGCCCAAATGAAGAACTTATGTTTATTATTTTTAAGCTTAATACTTTTCCATTGTAACTGAATGTATTTTGAGTACTATCCACTTCCTAATAAAATTTCTTTAGTTGTAGGTAATGAAAACATCAAAGAGCTAGAAAGTGTTTAATTTCCAATTATTTAGGCAAAAATCGTATGACATTAGTGCATGCCTTCATGCATTACAATACCTAGTGTTGTGATGGAGACTCTTAAAGGTAAACTTACTTGTTCAATGTACAGAACAAAAACATTTGAGTGGCTAATTAGTCTACAAAAATTTGAACTCTTTTGAGGTAGCATTATCACTTCCTTTGTATTATTAGTACCAAAGTAACTGGAGAGTACACTTCAGCCCACAGGCTCTCTTTCTTCAAAATACTTTTTAGTAGTTTGAACTTTGGACAGTCTTTCAAAACAACCTTGATGGAGAATCCCGTATTTTATAAGCACTTGACATGCTCAATGACCTTTAGTTGCAGTCTTCTATTCTGCAAACACTTCACCAGTAAGATGGCCTTTGTGGTCAATGTTACTTAAAAATTAAAGTCACTAGATTACTGGAAAGCCCTCAAAATATTTACATTTGAATAAAAAATGTTCTTGTATAAAGACTAGAAATACAATCAAATGTATTTAGAATCTGGATGTGCAATGTTATGCAGGTGAAGCACCTTGGGATTTCCAACCTGGTTGGTATCTTTTGCTTTTCAAAATTTTTGAAGCATAGAAATGCATATGTAGAAATAAAGATACAATGTCTTTCATTTGATGAGTTTTCCCTTGCTCTGCTATACATTTCTCTTAAAATTTGAACTGTTTAAATGCGATCTGTATGGTTTTAGATGATTGTTCTAGAATAAAATTTCAGATTGCTTAGTTTTTGAATCTTGAAGTTAGAGGAATACTATTGAGCTCATCAAGTTAGGAGAAATTGAGGATGGGCATTACATGCCGTGGCAAATGTTGAACTACAATTTGACATTTATTGTTGGAATGTAATTCATGACTATATACATATATATATTTTTCATATATTTGATATTTTTTGATCCAAGCAGGACAGAACTTTTAAGTTTGAACAAAAAAAAATAGGCCTGAATATATGATATTTTTTGATACAAGTAGGACATGACCTTTGAGTGTGAACAAAATAAAACAGGTCTGGAAGATATGACAGAAATCTTGTGCAAGATACACTGAAGGCCATTAAGAAGGTTGAGGAGGTTTGCGTCAGGAGGGAAGCTGTGCTATGCGACAAGAGTCTGTGGTTTTCCTACAATATTACTTATTAGTTGCCAAAAAATGAGATCAGTTGCATTTTTTTATCCTTCCCACTGTGGTCTATGCCTATTCTGTGGGCATTGCACATTTAAAGTAGATCATAAATTAGCCTCTTAATATCTTTCCAAAAGGTTTTTTAATTCTTCTTTTCTGATCTTTTCTGATCTTTTAATTCATATATCCATTGAACACTTCTACAATCCTTATTGGTGCAGTAGATTCTATAAATTGGTCCATTGATTACTTTATCTTAAAGGGTGTAGATAGAATTAAAATACAAAAATGGATTGAATGTTTTGCATTGGTTTCAATGTTTTTTTCATTTGTTTTCAGTGTATTCAGATTTTTGAAACAAGTAATGTGTGGTACTAATATTTCATCTACTTTTGTGTCTGCCTTGCTTTGCTTGGTAT
Source organism: Sequoiadendron giganteum (assembly GCA_007115665.2). NCBI lineage: Eukaryota > Viridiplantae > Streptophyta > Pinopsida > Cupressales > Cupressaceae > Sequoiadendron > Sequoiadendron giganteum. The sequence goes on along the minus strand of CM021103.1, from coordinate 328,065,029 downwards.
CAGGATGAAGGGTAGCAAATCTAAACAAATTAAAGAGGATTCCAAAGAGTTGGAGCAAAGTATTATCTTGGTCAAATCTCCTCTTGTCATGCAAGAAGATCCTGGACTTACCTTGCCAACCTTGCCAAAGAAAATAGAGAAGAGGCGGAGACTAATGTTTTCGGTTGCAGTTTTGTTGCTATTAGTGCTTATCTCGGGATTGGGTCAGATGTTTTAACCTATGGTGCTAAGGGATTTCCTTATTAAAATGAAATTTCAGTTATTTTGTAAATTTTTTTGATTGACCGATGTGAATTTAGCCGGGGTTTTCTTTTTTTCTATTTTCAAATTGCTGTGCCCACCAATAAGCAATGACTGGAGGAAAAAAATCATTTCTTACTAATGTTTTTATGTGATCCAATGTTTTTGATATTAATCTTGTCTAGAAAATGGCGTACGCAAAAAATTTCCTATGCTTTCTAATGTTTGGAAATTCTCTAACTGATATTCTAATTTTCTTATTGGCTCATTCTTTTTCACCTGGGGTTCTCCATTTTCCTGTTTAAAAATAGAAGGAATTATTTTTGGCAGCCAATAATGTTCGGAAGATTTTTATGTTGCGTTTAATCTAAAGTTTTATTACTTTTTTTTACAGACAGCTGGTAACATGTTTCTTACCTGCAGTGCAACACATTTCATTAAAGAGTTCACGTGCCTTGTATGTGCTTCCATATTTTGCATGCCCTGCAGGTAGTTTGGTTCAATGTAATTCTGTTGAATATTTGAATGCATTTTTGTTTGTGTTTGGAATGCAGTGGCTCAAGAAATGCCGAAAGAAATCCCTAGTCAAAGCAGTAGAAAGATCAAAAGAGCTGAATAATTTGATTTCATAATTCATCTAGTCGGAATTGCTTAGAAAATGACTTATCTTGATTCCTCTTGTTTATATGCAGAATTGATGCTACTGGGATTTATCTCGCTGCTGCATACTATTGGACAGAACGCCCATTACCAGTTACAGTATAATATATATATATGAAGATTTCAATTTCTTCCAGGTATGAGTAAGTGTGATAAACTCAGATAATGGATACACTCTGTCTGTAGTACATGTCGTACATGCTGCTCCAGATTTTGCCAACTCAAATCTCTTGAGGTTTTTTATTAGTAAAACCATTCATGCATTTATTAGTAAAACCATTCATGCATATGAGAGTTAAGCAGACACTATTTTTATATTAATTGTTTTGGAAAAGGCCTATTTATCGTGGACAAGAGTTATGTGCCAGCTTAGGTCTGCATTTCAAGAGTGTTTTTGTATTTTTTTTTAATTGTTTTTATATTAATTGTTTTTGTACTGTTGATATTGTTTATCCTTGCAGGCTTGTCATGGGCGCATAGCCACACCACAAGCTCAACTTAGGTTACCTGAACTCCAACTAGGAGTTATCCCTGGTTTCAACAATGAATTAGCCTGTAAGACCAGTTAATTTTAGATCTACTTTTCATTTGGTGTTAATAAATGCAAAGAACCTCACTTTGTTAGGGTTACATAATATTTTCCCTGCACAAAATTCAGAAGTGGAGAGGCAACGAGTGATACAGTGTTTGCAGACAGTGATAGCAAGAAGTGTCTCAGAGGTAACACAAACAACCCTAATCAATGCAGACAAACAATTGTTTACAACCAGAAACTAATGCTTCTGTGGGAATCTACTCGAATGTTTCTAACAGTTTACACATTATTACTGTTGCTTCTCTTCTTCAGCTTTTCTTTTGTGGGTTTCGAAACAAGGATAGTTACACTGTACAATGGTTTTGATAGTCTTGGGAGAACGAAGAAATCTTTGTCTGATTTAGGGGTTTGGGCACAAAATCTAGAGTGTTTCTTGTAATAACAGAGGTACTGCTTAAAGTGGTGTAAGATGGCTAAAAATAGGGTTGTTTCCAATTGTCTATTTAAGGGCTATATAACTTCAATCTTATATCTGTCTCTCTTTCAGTAAAGTTGAAAACAAATTTTTTGTGTTTATGCATTTGGGTGATTTTGAAATTATTTGTATCTGCTCTCAGCTTGTTTCAGCTCGAGTAAATCCTGTATTCTTAAGGATTGGACAAGGCTTTAACCAATTTTAGGTTATTTATCTGCACAGCTAATTGGAGAATCAAATCTCTTCTTTAAAGGCATCCTTGACCCACATGCCTTTCTATTTGTTGTTCCAGCATCATCATAATCATCTTCATTATCTGAATTGGAGTCACTGCCGTCATTTGAAAAGGAATCAGATTGCTTCCTCTTTGCTGGAGCTCGATTCCTATGCTTTCCATCATGGGCATTAGTTCGACCAGCTGCCTCTAGCAGCAAATTCTCAAGATCTGCCATACACCTTGCTTGATTTTACAACCACTAAAAATACAACCTTCAAAGGGCTTCTATATGTGTGTGTGACCAAATAGAATCATTTATCCTGAGATGCAAGTAAACAGAAGAGCATCAAAAAACAACAAACTCAACGTATACATCTACCATCCCTATGTACCGAAAATGCTAAGGGAAGCAGGGACCCAGGGTAAAAGAAGTGGAATTCACATCCCCATAAAACCCTACATAGTCATTTTGCAATGTTCTTTACAGGCCAAGGTCTTTTGTTTGATAATAATTTATAGACACTAAAGGGTGGAAGCACCGAGTAGTGGATTATGTTCACCATGTCTCCCTCTACTAACACATGTCTGTGTGCCTAAAGAACCCCCTGTCTTATAATCATTACCAACATATATGTGGATAAAATATAGGCATATCAAATCCCACAAAAATAAAACTTAGATACTGTCCAATTTTCTGCTATTGAAACACCAATAATAACTTCTAAACTTATTATTGAATGGGAAAATTGTCAACACTAACAGGCTGACAAAATGCATTTAGTGGTTTCATCACACAAAATTTTAGATAGAGAAGCAATAAATGCACGTAGATTCACTGTAAAAGTTATTTTTCAAAAACTTGAAAAAATTAGAAGCATAGAAGACAAATGGTTATATCTGTGTGCACAAGGAAAAGAATCAATAGACATTCAACAATCAAATCAGCTATCACAATATTGAATCGTTGAATTAGAAAATATGCCAACAAAGCATTCTATCAAATAGTTCACTGCCTTGCTGCTATGGCTAAAAGCCTGAAATAAAGACTGAAATAGGTGCTTTAAGCTATGGACGCTTGGAAGCTTTGAGTTTGAAAGATGTGCAATACAATGTAATCAGTGATATGAATATAAACTTCCATTTTCCATACATGGATGGCGACCCGAATGAACAGATTGTACAACTTTATGATGCCATAATGAGCTTGACATAACTTTTAGATTTAACAAAGCTGTAACATACTCAATTAAGTTCATTCGAACTCAGATTAGCGATTCTAAAGCCTTGCTCACAAATTTGTCAGTAGCACTGATAAATCTGATTTGTTCATTCTACACCAGTCGTTTGCCTCATTGTTGACCTACTGGAGTGAAATGAGGGTAAAATCAACTTTTATCCAAATTATAAGCTTTTCTGTTTATGTTATGATGTTGGCCAAGATATTTTTTCTAGCTCGTCCTAAACAATGTAAGATAATACGAGTTCATTAGAACTACAAGTAGCACTGCTCCTATAAACTACAACTTGTAGGTTTATCATAGGAGTCTCATGCCATCTGCTATCGATTAAGGAATTTTGTGCAATGGAAGCATCGAGTCTACATGCTTTGCAGTCACATCGATTGCCTTGTTGCTACCTCCTTTTACTTTAGCTCGCTTGTGTAATAGTAGTTTGTTTGTTTTGCAGTCTGCCTGCTTTGTGTTACAACATGTTATTTACTTTCTAGCCTGATCTTATACACAGTCCCATAGCTAGAATTTCTCAGCACTTCTTTGCATGATAATCTATTGGCAAGTATCTATTTCAAGACATTTGAAAAAGAGCATGTAAAGGAGAATAATGAAGAATGTGGAAAGCATATAATCTGGTTCTTTTGCATTATCTGGTACCTATTTAAGCTCAGTGTTCTTATATCTAACTATATGCTTGAATCTCTAGTAATGAAATTACACATATAAAGTGTTCTTATATCTAACTATATGCTTGAATCTCTAGTAATGAAATTACACATATAAATTGCCTTCTCCATTTGAATCTGTATAAATTCCTTTTTGCCAAAAAAATATTGTCAATTGTCTCTATTTTCCCTCCAACCAGACCTGCTCAAGGCTGGAGTAAAATATTGCCAATTGTCACTATTTTCCCTCCAACCAAACCTGCTCAAGGTAGGACTCCAGCTCACGCAGAGCGCTTGTTAAATTAAGATATCAATCATCAATCTTGCTACAAATGCATTCAAGTATATATATCTATCTGACTTATTTTCTTCATTCTATTGTTTTCCTCTCCCATGCAATTTAAGCAATAGAATCCTTTACGTAGGCCAGAGGGTTATGTACGTTGTCCTTTATTAAAGACATTTTTAAATTAGCTATATGAGTTTCATAGACATATTAGTTTAGGAAATGAATAAAATCATGAGACTTACATGATTGAATTCATATTTTGGAAAACTAGATTCTTATACCTCACTCGATTTGGTGAAACTAATCCTTGACCATGTTTAAATGACTATTTGGGTATATTTTTGATTGTTTAGATTTTGAATAGTATAAGTTGACTCAATCGATTTAGTTAAGACTTATATCAATCTTAGAATTCCACTTGTATGAAAAACGTTCTTTAGTTATACCTCCTATAATTTTGAATATCGAGTATATTCGTATAAATCTCTATCTCCATAGCTATGCATAAACAAACCTATGTATTACTGAGATATCTGCATGTATATGTACGCATATATATAAGGTGATTATTTGAAAGCGAGTCATGGTAATTGGGAGATTTAGTTAGCATGGTTTTCTTTAAATGAACTATAGAGCAACATATACTAGTTTAAAGTTAACCTTATGATGAAAGCTTGACTTAGAAAATGGGTTGGATATTGTATGAATAAGACTAAATGTAAATTTATATTCTTCATTAAATAAGTTGGTTATTTCAAAGATTCTTCCTTTTTTAACTTGAATAATTTTGGATGAATCTTTATTATCTTATTTAGATTAGCTGAAGAAATTGTTTGAGTAACAAATTGGAATTATCTCTTTGTTAGTTAATACATGTCGACTCTCTTCATAAAATATTTAATAGTTGATTTGTCAATGCATGCTGATTTCATGGTTGTATTGTTGTTGTGTACATGTATTGAGCAATGTTCTTATTGGGTGAAATTGAGGCAATTTTGGGTTAATGTTCAAAAGTAGATGTCTTTTGTGTGAAGTGGTTATTGGTAGTCTTCGAGAGGCTTGGGGAAAAGTATCTTGGATGTGGAATTTATGATTGTTTTCTTGAATTGTGTTCATGAGGGTCTTCAGCCTTGCATTATTTAATTGTTATTATGGTTGGGATTTGTGAGCGAGATGGTTTATGCCATGCTCTAGATATGTGAATTTTGTGGCTTCATTTCAGTGTGCAAGATGGCTTTACCTTGTTGACATGTTGGTTCTCTTGTTGCTAGTAGGGGGAGTGGCTTTCAATGGAGGCCAGCACCCAAAATAGTTTCCAGGGTAACTCATTGAGAGTTTCTTTAATCTAGTGATAACCTAAAATAAATTAGGGGGTTGGGTAGTTTTCACATTAATCAAGATAACGCCTCACTCATGGCTCAAGTTATCGTTTAGGTGTGAGATGAGTGGGAAGGCCTGGAATGGCAAGATCAGTTGCCTTGTCCTCTTGAAAGGTATTGCGATCCCACATGAGTTTGTATGGGGTTCGGGGATCGGTAGAGGCTGCTAGGGTAACTCAGGATGGGGGTCGATAGCCTAGGAAGATAATTTGCCAGAGTAACCCATAACAAGCTATGTGATGACACCCCTCCCTATTGCAGTATAGCATTCCGTAGTTTTGTGTTCCCCTTTTGTTGTATGTGTACATCTAGAAGTGAAGTCAATGTTGTAAGCAGTGTCTTGTTATGTGATGTTATGTTGTACCTTGTATGTTGGAGTTATGTTAGCCCTTTGGTGTTGGGTTACTATCTTCTTGATTATTTTGTAGTGGGACCTTATTGTTATCTCCTAGCACGAGGGGTGGACCTTAGGGTTCCACATGGTCGAGTGGATTGTGCTTTTTCCTCCATTGGGTTCCTTGCTATTGTTTGTGTGTGTGGAGGATGTTCCTTATGTAGCATATTTCGGATCTTGTTCCAATTTGAGGAGACAGTTGTCTTTGCTATGTATTGAATTTGTATATCATTTGTACCTTGTAATTTAATTTTGATGTATCCTTCTCATTGTTATAAGGGAAGCTTTGATGTATTTGTAACAATGTAATTATGTACCTTTTTGTAAGGGAAATTGTATATGTATTCATTTGTTCATATTATATGATATTTACTGATGTTGTATTTGTGGAAATATATATGTTCATACATTTAATGCTTTGGATTTAAAGTGAACTCCCAATGTTAGTTAATCCTTGATGGATGTTTAGTTATTTTTTAATAGATATGTTCATAATGTATTCGTAGAACCTTGGAGGACATAGTTTAGCTCAGATGTTATGTTTAGATAAGTTTGGAAATTCATATTATTTCACTTAAAAAAAAATTGTGCCATAACTTTAGTTAGATGTATTGTCCTCTGGGGTTCTTTGGTGGGGCGTTACATGAAATTTCCTTCATTTTATGAACACAATTAAGATGAGGTTAGTAGACATATTGGTGTACATTATACACATGCATACATACCCATAAGTATTATCTATAGTAGTAACTTCATCTAAAGATAATGCAATGAAGTTTGATTGTTTTATTTTCTCCTGTAAATCTTGCTTTTCCACCACAGAAATACAACTTTCCCAATCCCATCTAACATTTTTTGACCAATGTGTGCTAGGAAAGTTAGGACCACCCAAAAAAGATAATAAATTAAAATATTTTAGGTATTTTGTCATAGGATGCCCTCTGGACAAAATATGAAAAACAACACTCATCTAAACATTTTTTCCAGTTGTGCTCCTACCATTATCTTTCCAAATTGAGCTTCAATTGAACCTCCACATGTAGCAAGCTTCAACATTCTTTGCATATGCTCATCATATTCTAGGGCGTACTTAACATGAAGACATTCTTCCTTTAATTTCCATCTTATTACTAATTTTTCCTCTTCGTCTATGATTTTTTTTCATAAACTTTCCTGATATGCTTTTCTATAGTGTCAAGCTTTAATTTTAACTTCTTGTCTCTTATATATTTCCAACTACAAATCTTACACTTTCATTCTATTGGAGGTTCATTTTTGTTTGCATTCTCCACGGGTTCAATGAATGGGTACTTTGACACCCAATCAATCTAAAATTTCCTTGTCATATTCCACTCACTCCCAATTCTTTATTTGGATTTTCTTTTCCTCTTCCTTGTAGCAACATAACCTATGGCACCAACATTTTCATCCAGGTCAATTAACTCATTCCAGCTAAGTTGGGTATCCCTTGGAACATCTTTTGCGACATTGTCATCCTCATCTTACTCAATTAACTCATTTTGATCTTCTTGTGAGGTATTACCAATGGCTTCTTCATTAATATTTGGTGCAAGAGTTCATGATGTAGTTCCATCTTGATCTAATGGATTAGAAAAATTTCCAAAGTAAGACTTTATTGTAACTCTATGTTTTGGGTGTTTTGATGGCCTCCCTTCACCACCTTGAGGGTCTTACTCTTGTTTCACTTGTTTCTTGACATCTCGATCTCTCACGAAATAAAATATAGAAAAAAATGTCTTCTTGTTTAAGGACATAGAATATATATCATATTCCCTACTCAATATCATCTTTAAGATTGAAGAAAGAATGGAAAAGAGATAAAATAATATTATAACACTATGAAGATTCAAATTTGATCACTTACCTTTAGTTTTTCACTGATTCGCTATTCATTAATGCAATTGTAGGAATTCTTGTAGTTGTAAGTTTGTAACTTGCCTATGATCAAGGTTCCAAGTCCAACATTCAAATCGAGAGCTCACAAGTTCATAACTAAACAAAATACATGTAAGAATAAATTAGAGTTTGGATTATATTTATATAAATCCATATTTGGAAAATTTCACAGGATTTTTAAATGGTATTGTAAAAGTTTGGTGAATCTCGCAATGATTATACAATGATAGATTTAAATATTGGGAAAATCAAACCTTGATGAAACACATACGTTATAATTTTCAAGGCGATTATGGCCCTACAATTAGCATGGAGTTACCATAGTATTGGTGAAATGGGTCCTCATACGCAATTTTTTTAATGTAATTGGAAAAATGTGTCCCTTAAACATAATTTTTTTAATGTTATAGTCAAAATGGGTCCTCATCTGCAGTGAAAATTTAATTATGTTGGAAAAACATGTCCTGATACACAATGAAATTTTAATATTATTGGCAAATATGTGGGTGATTTAATACATGCTTCTGAGATTCTAAGAAAAAATATTATTTAGTTCATTTGAAACGTGCATTTTGTTATGGAAAAAATATTAATTACATATGCATCATAAAATAAATCAATGGCGAATGGAAATGTATTGGACCGATAATTCATTAAATTTGAGTGATTTGGCCACCCCATGGGTTGTAATTTATTCACCAATTTTAACTTGGCCGATTTGTATTATTCACCACTGAAAATATCCCTAGAGGTAACTCTAGAAGAGATCAAGATTAGATCACAAGAAACTCTATATTTTAAAAAATAGAAAGAAAAGAGAGGTGGGAAGGGTCCCTCACAAGCACAATAAGAATCATCTCCTAGAATGTAAAGGGCTTAAATGCCCTTGATAGAATTCTTAATAAAGCATTGATTGTATATGCAAAAATTGGATATTATCTTGCTTTAAGAGACCAAGTTAAGTATTGAAGATGTATCCAAAATCAGTCAAAATGGTTCAAATGGAAGAGTATTTTCACCTTAGATAATGGTGAATCTAGCAGTGTTGGAATTTTATGATTTGATGGTTTAGTCAGTATCTTTTTGTTCAATCAAGGTTTAATCTGGAAATTCTTCAAGTAACTTGTGTTTCATATAACTTTAGCTTCTTTATTTTTAATTTTTATGACCCTAATGTCCCTTCCCAGAAGATTGTATGGTAATAAATATCTTCCATATTGAATCCTATTCTCAAATATCTAATAATTTTTTTGGGGGGATTTTGATGCTATGCTAAGAATTAGTGATAAGCATTGTTAGGGTTTCTCAATCTTAACATGATTTAACATCCCTTGTATAAAAAAATTCTCTAATTGATGTTCAACTAAATAATGGTATATTCACATGGAAAAATAAAAGGGAGTGATATTGATATATCTATGAAATATTTAATAGATATATTCTTTCCCCCAAATGGTTGTTTTAATATCATAATACGACACATTATACCTAGTACAAGTCTAATAACTTTTTGGTCACTCTCTCAAGGCATGAAGAGATTGTATACCATAAATCTCCCTTTGAATTTGAAAATAAATGGTTCAAATATGACTCTTTTTCTAGATTTGATCAAATTTTGGTGGGAATCTAAATACTCAAAAATAAAGGCACTAAAATGTTCTCCCTAGTTAAAAAATTAATAGCCCTCAAATTGAAGATTAAGGAATGGAATAAAAATAGCTTCAAAAAAAATATTTGAGAAAAAAATAATGGAGGGAGAACTATTATTAATGAAGAGGTAATTAAATGAGGCATGTTTCAAAACTCATTCATGAGAGAGGACTCTTCTAGATGAGTTAGTAGATATTTAGGCCAAAAATTAAAAAAATCAGCAGCAAAGTACAAGGGAAATTTGGTTGAAGGAGTGAAAAAAAAATGTTATTTTTCCATAACTCAACCAATTTGAAAAGAAGTAGATATAAAATCACTTCAATTAACATATAAGAAGGATCAAAGTTGATTGAATAGGAAGTGATATGTAAAGTGGTTATTTTTCATTTCTAATTGGTAATAATGATGCCACTAGACTAATTGGGCAATATGAGTTCATGAAGTAGATCCCCTAATGTATCTTTGACATTGATAATCATATGTTAATGTATTAATTTTAAAAAGAAGAGATAAACTTGGCATAAAACCAAATGCACCCTAGGCCCTAACATATTTTTAAAAACATTTTAAGAGAAATATTGACACATTATGGTAAATTATTGGTAGATGCTTGTAAAAAAAAAGAAATATAAGAAAATTATGAAGGCCCTCAAATGCAATTTAATTACACTCATCCATAAGAAGCTCTCCTTAGATTCCTTCATGCATTTTTATCCAATCTATTTTTGTAACTCTCTCTACAAAAACTTGGCAAAGACATTAGAAAATAGACTTAAAATAGTTTTCTCAACCTTAATTTTTAATGCATAGTGTGGATTTGTTCTAAGAAGAGTTATCTAAAATGACATCATCATCACTAGTTCATTTATTTATTATCTTTCCAACTCCAACAATAAGATTATGATAATCAAATTGGACATTAACAAAACATACGATAAATTCAATTAAAGATTTATTAGTTAATCTTTGAGTGCATATCCTCTCTCCAATAGTCTAATTTGTTCAATGAAAATATAGAGGGTTTATTTTCCCCTAGTAGAGGAATTCATAAAGGTGCTATATTATATTCATATCTATTCATATTAATGGTAGAGGCTCTCAACAAATATATCTCAAATGAAAAGATAGAGATAATATGGATCAATATCAAAGCCACTAAAGTTTGAGGCTTTATCTCACTTGTAGTTCTTTGATGACATTAATATTTTTGGGGTTAGGGAGGCTAGTATAATTCAAGTGCACACAATAAAAAATATATTAGATTCTTACTATGTTTCTTTTGGCTAACACATTAATGATCACAAATAAAAAGTCTTCTACTTCAATACATTTCACCATGAACTTAGCATAGGATTTGTCAAGTGTTGGGTTTCATGTGTGGCACCCTCCTCATTTAATATCTTGGAGTCTCAATGTTTGTAAGGGCTCACAAAGGAAGTCTCTAGAATTTACTTCTTGACTCATTCAAACTTAGAATTGCTTCATTGCAAGGAAAATGTATCAATTTTGCTAGGAGAATTGTAATGATAAAATTAGCATTTGTAGCCTTACCAATCTATCTCTTCTTGGTACTCAATAATTTCAATGGAATTTTATTAGTAATAAAAATAATAATGAAGGATTTAATTTGGTAGGGTATAGAGGATAATACAAGTTCTTGATGATTTCTTGGGAGAAAAAAATCCTTCTATAGGTGAATATTGGGGCAAGAATTTGGAACTTATACCTCAAAAATATGGTGCTTGGAGGGAAACTACTATGGAAATTTTATCCAAACAATTATTCAATTTGAAGCATATTTATGTATAAGAAGTTCCTATATTCTCTAGAGGGAATCATGATATTTTCTACCGATAATCCTCCTTCAAGTTCACATATTTAGAACTTCATCTTGAAATGTTGGCACAATATTACAAATCCTCTCTCTCAAGGCATCACCAACAACAATAAAATTTAGTTCTAGGATGACTCATGGAATGGTCATCAAAAAATTAAGAAAATGGGAGAATTTAAAAAAATTAAAGTCTCTTGAATCTAATGTTGGGGTTTTGAGGTAATATATTATGTGTAAACTCTTCATGTGGGTAGTGTAAAATAGTTCAAGTGGAAGAAAATTCTTAGGGATGCTAGTCCATGTGAATAAGTGGATAGTCACAATTATTTCCTAAGACAACTCGATTCCATCTCACTAAAAAAGATGATGAGAAAATATGGATTTGTTCAAGTAGTGGATAATCCTACTCAATCAAACATGGGTATGAATCCCTTGTGGAAAATATAGAATACCCCAATTTTATGATAGTAAAATTTTAGAATAAATATTGCTTACCCAAGGTTGTAGCCATTTCTTTGGTTGAAATTAAAAGAAAAGTTCTCACTAGTGATAAATTGTAAAACCATACTTCTTTGGTCCTTTCCATTGTGTTTTGTGTTTGCATGAAAAATAAGCAAATGAACATCTATTAATTAACTGCTCATTTACTAAAAAAATTTGGACTTGGTTGTGCAATAAATAAGGGATGATCTCTCCATCCCTAATTTATTGTACTCTATAGAACACTAGTTCATCACTTTTGGTTTGAACTATTTGGAAAGAGAAAAATAGGAGTATTTTTCAAGGAAACAAAAATAGGTGGGAAATAGTCATCTCCCAACTAGAAGTGATTATTTTAGAGGTAATAACGAATAGATTCAGATCCCAATCTTAGAAAGAGAGGGTGTTCTCTTCCTAAAAAAAATATATGCTAAAAATTTAAAGTAGGTTGAGCAACCCTCATTCACATGTATTTTTCTCAACAATTTTATTGCTTGATAAAAAATAAAAAGGATCTCTCCCCTAAATGACACATGAACTATGAACTTTAATTGTGCATCCCATGGAAATACCAATACCCTGAAGAAATATTGTGTCACTAATGACTCAGCATGTAATGTGATTAAAATTTTTTCAAGGAAACTCACCCTAAGATAAATAATGAAGTAGAGGTCTAATAATTATTGAGGGTATGTGTAGGATCATGATGGGCCAAAAAGTGGCGATATGTAAGCCATATGATGGTCCATGTGGCTGACGACTTTTGTTTTACCCAAAATTGATGAAATGAAAAGGGTTTTTAGAAAATATTTTCAGCTTTCCACCAATATAAATTATGTTTTACTTTAAACTTAATAAATAATTATTATTCATTTTTTATTAGAATTACGAATAAAGTTCGGATTGATGGGCTGATTCAAAAACATCTATAACTTTCAAATGGTATCACATTTTTTTAATCCGAAACATGCGTCACATTCTATACTTCACATAATATAGGATTAAAATATAAAAAATTGAATTTCATGAATTTTTGACAAAGTTAAGGTGGTTAGACAGATGAGCTTTTATATTTTTTAAAAGTTGTAATAAAAAAATCATAAATAATTATTTATTTGGAAAAAAATTATAAAAAAATATGCATCACATTGGGACATGAGTCCTCTACTTATATCTAAAATCTTATAAAAAAATATTATCATTTTATTGTGGTTAGGGTGGTCAGACAGACACCTACTTCTTATTTTTACCCTGAAATTTAAATACTACTGTATTGAAATTTCAAATTTTCACTAAATAGATTTTTTTTTAAAATAAAGGTCTAGTAGTTTAGAAACTACATTCAATTTTCTACAGATTCTATTTTTACATTTTTTTTGAAATAATATAGATAACTTAGTCAAATTTTTACGTCAAGTTGTCTAACTCTGATTTTTTGTCTTTTTATTGCCACTTAAGGGCCTCTTTTTTCTATGATGATCCTACACATACCCTTGAGCTATAAATTATAACATATTTTCCTCCCAAATTTTTGATAATTGAAGGGGACTCAATTCCAAGTACTCTTTTCCTTAGAAATAGGCAGTCTACAAATTGGAAAATTCAAAATATTTTAAAATAATCTTGGCCACTTTTGAATTATTTTCCTACACACATCATCTCCCATTATTATTGGGAGGACAATAAAATTATCGAAATCCTTTCCAACCACAACAAAAATCTATTGAAATAAATTATCATCAATGAGAGTTGTGAGATGTAATAATATAGAGATCATACAAAGTATTGATAGTGAGGCAAGCCTCACTTGACATTAATTCTTGTTAGTACTCCCATATCGTGGTAAGGTTTGTGATATCATTCCCTAGTGTTTATTGCAATATATTTGTCCCCCTCATTCAATCCTTTAAGTTCATTTGAATTGAAACCAAGATGCATTCATTGAGATCCCTCATCATGAGCATGGATCCTCTATTCTTAGTAGGTTCCAACATTTACCAAATGCCCTTTATTGGTGAAATAATTATAGCATAGCTTAGAAACATATTTTTTATTTTATAATATGTTATGAATGTAATTTAGGATATTTTAGGCAAGGGTTTTCTAGAAGACACCTCTTACTACTAGATGATAACAAAAGCCTTGGATAGGCTCTACATTTGGATTTTTTTTCAATAGGTATCTTTAAGTCAATTGATAAAGTTAATCCATCAATACAAGTTATAACTGTGAACCTCAATCCTATACCTGCACAAACATGAGAAACAAACACACAATTAGATTCATATGCAAGTACGAACAAGAATTCCCCATGA
>CM021103.1:328021644-328050647 GCA_007115665.2 Sequoiadendron giganteum | reverse complement strand
TATGTTGATGCTTGTTTGAGACGAAGTTGCCCTTAGTATGGAAGTAGTACCTTCATGCTTTGATTATGCTTGTTTTGAGATGTCTTGTTGAGTAGACATCTTTTGATAAATGACCACTGTAGATGATATTATTTCAATTTGTTGCTCTGCTGAATCTAAGATATCATGTTTGGTATGACCTGTTTCCTTGAGTGGATAATGTTAGATATCTTCATATATGATTTCCTTAGTCTGATTTTTGGATATATCTGATCCTCATGTTGACAACTTAGTTTGACTGTAGAAATCAGTAACCTGCTCTTTTTGTGTAATAATGGCAGGAGTAAAGGAATCTTGTTCTAAATGAAAATCATCTACGTGTCCATCCAAGGAAAGCATCTCATGGGTAGATGGAGGAGTATGTGCTATGTGGATGTGATCATCTCGTATAGATAGGAGAGTGTCAATTATATCATTGTAGTAGCTTGGAGATACAAATTATTGATCTCGAATGATTTCAGAATCGCTTTCATGCCTTGGATCAAATTCTTGACATGGGTCAATTTCAAAGGATGGATTTCTCACAAAGGGTTCTTGGATATCTTTATTAGGAATGGAAAGTGGTTCAATATCCTCTTGAGCTTTGAGTGGAATTGGATCAAACGTTGAGTTGAGGGTCCCTTTAGTATCTGTAACCATGAGGTCAAAGGATGCCAATATGTCTTGGGAAGGACCACTGCTAGACCTTGGTGATAAATGTTGATCATGCTTTGGAATAAATTCTTGAGATATGTCCTCTAACTCATTAGGTGATGTAGAGACATTGTCAACATAATCATTGGTGAATGGATCTTGGATTATGTCATTAGGATCAAATAACATCAACACTCCTTGAAATAGATCTTTGTAGGAGGGGTCTTGATCATGACTAAAAAATGGCTCTTGATGTATGCTGATTTGATCGTTGGATGAGGTGGAAACTTCTTCAAGGTTCTCATTGATGGATAGATCTTGATCATTGTTTTCAAAAAAATTGGTGGGAGTTTGTTGCGAGATCTGCTACACAAGTAAGGTTTTTTGATATGCCTGCATTTGTTGTGCCAACAATGCTTGTTTTTGGTCTTGTTGTTGGGCTAGTAATTGGGCTGCTTGATTTTGTGCTTGATACTATTGTGGGCCTTGTTGAAATTTCTATTGTCGAGCTACTTGCAATTGTGCTTGGTATTGAGCTTGCGCTTGCACTTGCTAAGCTTGGTATTGGGCTTGAGCTTGAGCCTGTGCTTATTGAGCTTCTTGTAATGTGATGTTGAATGAATTGGCCGCATTGTGCTTTGGTGGTAATGGCGGTGGATTGGAAATGGTGTTTACCATTGTGATGAAAGGAGCGGTTGTATTGATAATTGGGGTTTGCGTGGTGGAGGGTGTGATTGATATGCTTGGTCCTTGGGAGACCATGTTTTGAGATATTTGGGGGGTGGTAGATGATGTGTTGATTTTTGGGGTTGCTTGAATGGTTGCCACCTATTGTTGAGATATCGATGGCAAGATGAGAGGATTTCGTATGATGTTTTGATTTATGATTGGAGTGTTTCTCAGAAGGCTCATGCCTTGATTTTTTTGTTGATAGATTTGTAAGTTTTGAATTTGATTTAAATCTACCACAGGAAAATATGTTGCAAAATTTAGATTAGGAAAACTCACATTTGTTATACCATTGAGGTTTGTAGGAGATAATGATCCCATGTATGAATTGTACAAATGCAAGTTTTTAAAATCAATTAGCATTGTAAGGCCCTAATAGTTTGGTTGAATTGGACTACTCATGATGGATGAATCAAGTTTATATTCCATGTTCCTCTTGTGTTTTGAAATTTTTGACCTTTGAGGGGTTTAGAACCAATGATGAAGGATGAAAGGGGTGAATGATATGGGTGTTTAAACTTTTAGGAAGTTTGGATCAATGCTAGACTCTAGGACTTGTTTTGATTTGATTTTGATTGAGGATAGTTTGACTAAGTGTGTTAAGTCAAACAAATTGATAATGCACTTATAAATTCTAGGAAGTTGTGTTATCCTAGAGTAAACTCATACACAAGAGGATAGTTTGACTGAGTGTGTTAAGTCAAACAAGGTGATTTTGATTTTGCCTATAAGTTTAGCATAAATGATGTTTTCAAAGTTTCCAAGAGTTTGTTGGTGAGATGGGTGAAGTGTTTGACTTGATCCTAGATGAACCTAAGAGGACTTGTTTACTAGACCAAGATATTGAAGGACATGTTTTTCTCTAAGAGCATTTCAAACCAAAAGATCAATGTTCGCATGGAAAACTATAAGACAGAAGATTGCAAGCACATGTGTGGGGTTCAATTGGGGTTAATCTTGATTAATGACTTTCTTTTTACCACAAACACTTTTTTCTTAGTTTTTTCAAACTGAATGTCTAATGTCCTAATTTTCTTTCATCCCAAAAAGTGCATTATGTGGAAATCGAGAAAATCAAGGCAATAGTTCCCTAATGTTTACTTTAGTGAGAAAATTATGATTAAGTCCAAATACTTAGAAGCCTCCAAGGATGAAATCCCTAGGGCAAGCATGAGCATTTTAATTTTCCAAAGGTATTTGCTTCCCCTAAAGGGTTTGAAATTTTGAAGATCTTGTGAATGTTTGTTTTCAAATGTTTTCGAGCAAGCAAAGTGTTTTGATTTCAAGATCATGCACAATCCTAGGATGAAAAGACAATATTTGTTGGGTTCCCACTTGGATAAATCCAACTGTGCATATTCAATGTTGATGATTAGATGCTTGACCACATAGGCTCCCCCTTACAGTGCACTCGTTTCTTGGGTCAGCCAAGCATCAGTACCCATGAATCTCCCATAGTATACTTTTCATCTCTACAACATAACCGCATGTATATGTGGGGCGACTTCAAAGGACGTGACCTTTGCACCAACAAATAGTTAAGGATTTTGGCCTTTTGCTAAACAAGGGGTTTTAATGTGGGCATTCCGTTCGTGGGGGACTATCCATGTGGCGAGAGACCATTTCTTCCCTTCTTGTCAGAATAATCCTCGATAATCCACACTTATATACCGGTTGGAAGTCACTTGGCTTTAGCATGTTCTCAATTGGGTCGTTCCCTTGGGTGATTACTTTTTACCACAAGGCAAACCCTCTAAGATAAATAAAAGTGAGCGAGCAATATTCGTAACTCAATCAATCTTTGTTGCAATACAAAGAGAGAGAATGTATGCAATATCCTCCACTCACACTCGCAAGATTTGTTTAATTTTAAGGTACCCAAATTGAAATGTGGAGGCAATATTTTATGCAACTTAATGTCACCAAAAATACTTTTGATTCTCAATATCACTGTGAAGCACGAGAGAAGTGCATACACCTTTTTAAATGAAATTACTTTGCAAAAAAATTACAAGACACAAAAGCACATGTTTATTTCAATCCTTCAAAGCAATGGTGAATTATTTTTTAGCACCAAAGGAAATATGAAATTTTCCTTGTTCAATTATTAATCCTCAAACAAAATCTAGTGAGTTTGTCCTAAAGTTCATTTTAACCTTTCGTTTGCAAAATTGAAAACCTTTGTAGTGTTCTTTTTAGAGCCCAAAATAAATTTAGTGTTTCTTACAAGCATGAAGGTAACAAATCCTTAGAAAGGGATTATAAGTTCTCCCAAAGTGTTTAAAATCACTTAATACAATGATATAATAAAATCATAAGGAACCCTTGGCCTTCATTTTCCTTCCTTCACTTTTGATCAAAAAATTTCCCTTTTTGGCAGGTTTCAACAATTGTTAGATTTTGCTATTTTTGGTAATTTTGCATGCATAACTTTGAGTCCTGTTTTTTCCCAAAATTTTTATAAAACTAAGATAGGATGAATTGCCAACTAACATCCTAAATTTGAAACATGAGTCTCAAGTTATTAAAAAAAATGATTTTTTTAAAAACTAGAAAAAAACACTAAATTGGCATTTTGAGGGCCAAGATGAAAGTTTGAAGCCCCGAAAATGTGTTGAAATGGCCACCAACCAACTCAAAATGGATGGGAATCCACATGCCACCTCATAACGAAACCGCCTGTAAAACAACCAAAACCCACATCTGAGTCAAAAGTTATGACCTTTGGAAGTTCTTGCATCACAAAAAATGTTAAAAAAATCAGAAATCTATCTTTTACCCAACTCCAACGACACAATTCGCGGATGCGGCACAATTTGAGAAGGCCAGCGGCGCAATATAGCGCCGCTAATGACTGAGAGTAGTGACCACGATTGTGGCGCTGTTTGGCAAGTGACGTAGTTTGAAATTTGGAAAACCTATGGCTGACTTTGAAATTTGAATTTTTTAGGCAGGAAGACTCTAGCGGTGGACTTTAGAATTTAGGAGCAGTGCAATATAGCACCGCTAGACTGGTAGTGGTGCAGTTTGGTGCCGCTGGACTGTGAGCGGTGCAGTTTCCTATGAGCTGCAAAAAAACACAAAAAACACAAAAAACACATAATTTTTCAAAAACATGATGAAACCCTTCAGATTCTCCCTCCTTCTAGTGCCAAAATGTGAACCCCAATCCTATACTTGAACAAATATGATAAACAAACACACAATTAGATTCATATGCAAGTATGAACAAGAATTCCCCATGAAACTCATTAGATGCTCAAAATAGGAAAATAGGAAAAACAAGACAAGAAAGTAAATAAATTCTAATTAAGCATGCAAATCCTCAATCCCATGGGGGAATTGGTGCCAATTATGTGTAGAAATTGGCCCTTTCCCAACTCCTATGCAAGCTTTGTGATTCTTTGATGAATATTTGATCCACTTTGGTTGAATTCCTATATAACCTAGCTAAGAACTTGATAAAAATAGATAAAAATGGATATGCTTGAAGATGAAATTGAGTATAGTGAGTTTACTCAAATTGTGGATGATATTGCAATAGAGGAGGCCTCTATTTATAAATTTGAAGAATGGGAGATTGAAGGATTTGGGTGAATGTGGGACAAAATACCAACCAATGAGAGAAGGCCACTTGTCCACATGTGATTAAAGGAGGAATGAACACATTTTGGTCAATGTGCATGATAAATGCTATGAGATTCAAATTTGAAATTTGAAAATGACATGTTTAGAGAGAAGAGAAATGGACTTAATGTCACTTGGCTCAAGGCCAAGGACATGTAAGAGGCATTAAATGCCTTGTTGGAAGTGCCCATCCCTTTTGGAGGGATTTTTAAATTTGAAAGAATATTCTCCTTCTTATTCCATATTGAGAGAAAATAGGCATTTTAATAAATCAAAGTAATTGATTTATTGTGCAAGTTGCATTCTCTAGAGTAATTTGGAGATTAGAATTAAATTAATCAAAAGGTTAATTAATTTAATGAGGGATTTAGGAGATGTGACAATTTTGACTTAAATTTATGAATTGATTTAAATCAGAAATTGAGAGGAAAGGTTTAATTAAATAAATGATTTGATTTATTTAACTAAAGGGGATAGTGTTAGATTAAATTAAATAAGGTTTAATTTATTCAATTTAATAAGAGAACTTTAGAGATTTAATTAAATAAAGTGAATTATTTAATTAAACAGAGACTTAGGATTAATTTAATCAATCAAGGAGGAATGACTTAATCAGATAAATAATGATTTATTTAATTAAGAGATGAAAAGTGATGATAAGCTGAGACGGTGATTCAAGATAAAACGATGTTATTAAAATTAGGATCAGGTGTGTAGGATCAACTTGTATATTTTTTGTGTCTATATAATAACTTTTATAGATTGGTGTCAATTCAAATGGTGAGAACCATCAAATAAATGATGGAGCAATTATAAAGGAGATGGTGAACATCTAACACATCCTTCATAATAGGAAAGGAATGCAATCCTACCAACCAAAAACAGAGGTGGAAAATATTAGCAAGCCAAAGAAATCACCCCCTTATAAAAAATGGTTTAATGTTGTCAAAGTAAATAGATCCATAAAATTTATGGTTCATCATGTGGCTCTAGTTAAGAAACCAGATGGCATATATGATCCTAATTAAATCCTACTCTAGTTTGTTTGGTCTTTAGTTTTTTTGTTTTGGTTCCTTTATATGCTTATGTTTTTTTCTAGTTCTTTAGTTATGTTCTCTTTACTATACTTTAAAAAAGGTTTGGTATAATTGTTTCTTTCTCTTCTTCATAGGTTGTTATTTTGTAAGCTAAGTCCCTATTTTGAGAATTGTAAATATAAGCTATCTTGGGCTTCATCATAAATGATATAACTTGTACCATTCACCCTTGAACTCATTTTGGGTAGAATTCTATATCATTTTATGTAAATTCTAATATAATAGAAGAGAGCACTTAACACTCGATTTAATTATCTTTAAAAAATGTCAAATAACTAAACCACTTTAATTATACTAATTAATTTATATTCTAGTTAAATTATCTATTGCAACAACATTTTAGGAAATGTTAGAAGCCCTAAAAAAGTACTCTCCACATGAACCTTAGAGGAGAAAATCTACTTGATTCCAACAAAACAAAAAATGTATAGGTACAAGCCATTCATAACTAAAAAAATTATATGAGTTTATTTCAAATTTATTCATTAGTATGAGAAATAAAATTATGCATATGATTAATTTATGTTTCTTTTAGAGATTGTATTCTAAAAATACATTCCTTTAATTATATTCCAAATAGAGAAAACCAAAAAGGAAGAAAAAAAGGGAGGGTTCAATCACTAGCTAGTCCATTCAAGTTGCTAAAGATGTGGATATTAAATTTGAATGCCTATAATTATACCAAATACCTACAAGTAATTCAAAAAAAATTGGATTAAATTTGAATGTTTAAAATTTAGTTAAACAAGGCTAATGGAGATTTATATGTATTTCACAAATATGAGAATATATCACTTCATAAATGACATGTATAATACACCTTATCATTTCTATAATGAATGGGCTACTAGTGTGTCAACTAGTAGTCAACCAAGATCAATGTAAGGGTGCATTTAAGCCCATTAGAATTGGATTATTTAGTGTTTATTCCAAACTAGCTTTAAACAAATTCCTTCATAATATTGTTCAATATTTTGAGGTAGCTTTGTGGTCTTCATTAAAAACATTATCAAGCATGCAATAATTTCAACGCTCTTATTATTGATGATTTTTTAAGTGTATGTCAAAAGACACTAAAAAATAGATTGTTACAAAATATTTAAAATATTTACCAAATGCAAAAGATGTTTGGTTAGTTGAATGTATTGATTCATATTAGAAAATTTTAGAATGTAAACCACACATTTCAAAACTCAGTAGACTACCATAAGAAAATTGAAAGAACACTATTATGGATGAATTGGTCTCCTAAAAATAATTGTATGTAAGGAAATATTATATTTTGGCCTATTATTTTCATTACTAGTGAAAGATTTATCTTATACTTTATACTAAATATCAATTGTTATCAAATATTTTTCTAAATTAACTAAATTTAATATAAATGGAATTTATTTGAAATTTTATTGTTGTAATAATATTTTTATTGTATGAAGAAAAAAATCAAGAAGATATATTTCTCTTTGCTTCAACATTGAGTTATAATATTTTCTTGATTTATTTTGAATTTTAATAATAATTATTTTGTTTCATAAAATATTAAAAAGTGTCTAAACACAATATATTTTATAAAGTTAGTTTACACTTATCAAATAGTTTGGTATTGTATGATAAGTGTCCATGAAAGAGATATATAATTCTAAAGCTTTCATTACTAAAAAAAATTGGTTTCTTATATGTGTCTTTTTTAAAGGTAAAACTCCCAAGATGAAATCTACCAGTTTAAATGATTTATGAAGATACTTAATATTTTTTTATTAGGTTAAATTGGTTTTAAAGGGATTAGAGACCCCATACATTAGATAGAATGACTTAGAAAACACAACAAACTCCCATTTAAGAGAAAATCACAATTGTAGCTAAGCTATCAATTGAGAATCAACACAATAGCAACCAAGTCTAAATAATGTCAAATTCTAGCTATTCAATCTCACACCTTTCACTCTAGTGTGGGATTAGGAGACATATTTGAGAAGACCTTTCTTCTATATTTGAACAATTGTCCAGGATATGATTTGTCCAAGTCCTTAGACCTAGGTGAGGGGTGGGGGGGAGATTTTGAGGGACAATCCATGGATGTAAAAAAAAGGAACATCTAAGTGGATTTTCCAATCATTAAATAACTACCTCAAGAGTAAGTAAGTAATTACAATTTTGAAAATAAAGGTATAGGAGGAGAAGAGAAATTCAATTGTTGAGAAACTAGATAAGAAGGTGGATGACACTCACCACTAGAAATTAATGAAGCTAAAGGATTTGGAACCTCTAGATTCATGCCAACTGCATGAGAAATATCCTAAACGATATGACTCACCAATGAGGAGAGAATACCAACATTCTAAAAATACTCCTAATCTTGAGAGGAACTATCAACTAGGAAATTAAAGGCATTGATAATTAAGTGATATTTATGGGAATTTTCCACCACTTAGTTAAACACTTATGTTACAAGAGTGTACACTCTAAAGCTAGGTTTCAATGGTAAAATATCATCTATATTTGAAGGAGAGATCCTCATAGTTAAGTAGTTAAGTCCAAAGTTGACCTCTCACTATCAAAATAATATTCCCATAAAGAGTCTTAGAGAATATCAATATCCCAAAAAATAACAAACATAGAGTGAACCATGTGGAAAGAATCATAGTCAACCTTAAAGAAACAACTAATTTTATTGTCAAATGGCCTAATAACAAGACTTCTAGAAATATAGAGGAAGATTCAAATTTTGAAGACAAAATGGGCCTAACATTAAGTAGTTAAAAGAGGGGGTTGAAGGAGGAAAACTAAGGCTTGACTAAGAAAGAATGATCTCCCAAAATCCATAAGATACCATCAAGCACCAAATATTTTTCCTTTGATGATACAAAAATGTTATGAAAAACCCCTTAGCAAAAATTTGTACTTTCATAAATCCACAATCCATTTGTATAAGTTAGGAAGAGAGGACCACAAATTGTTGAATATGCAAACAAACCTTTATCGAAGTTAACAAATATAATTTTCAAACATGTCATGCTTGCAATCCACCAAAGGGGAAGACTATGCACAAGGGGGGATTTTATTTTATCATGTTGCAAATAGTGAACACAAAGTATGAGACTTGCAACAGTTGTGAAGGTTCATAGGCGAATCAACCCCAAGGTAGCAAACATCTCTCCAAATATAATTGTAGTGTCAAAAAATGTACCCCTTTACATTTTCACATTATGTTTGCATCCCGTTAATTAATTGGACTTAATTACGCCTCTAATTGACCCAATTATGCATTTAAAAGCCTAATTAATTACCTTTTCCAAAAGGGGAACCTACGCTAAACAATTGCAAACATCAAATTAAAAACCTTGGAAATTGAGTGTCCTAGATTTAGGGTCTAGGACCCATTTGCCCAAGGGCGAATGAGTCCTTAAGTCCTAGGTCCCAATTTTTAATATTTTTTTTATGGTATTTTTATGATTCAAATTCAAGTTTCAATTGTCATCTTTTGATGTTTAATTGTCAAGAAATTAGAAAATCACCTATAAATAAATAGTCTTTTTATCAATTCAAAACATCTAGCATTGAGGAAACTTTCACAAGAGCAAATATTATTGTCAAGAGAATTGAAGAGTGGATTTATCAGTCATCTACAACGACATTCAAGGTTCTATCATGATGCTAATATCTATGTGTGTTCATGCATGTTTTTTGAGCTAACATTGTGATGTAGGTTTCAAGCATTCAAGCATCAAATCAAGTGTCAAATCAAGCATCCAATCAAGCCATTTCATGCAAGATCCAATCCTTGGAGTGATGTGTTAGACTTCAATCCTCTAAGGGCAACCATTAAAGGGTGTGGTGAGATGCAACAAGCTATTTTTCATCATCCCTTCCATTTATGATTTCATTTCCTTATCAAGGTTTAATTACCAAACTAGGGTTTGACCAAGGAAAACCCTTATCCACCAAAAACAAAAAAAAATCTCCTCTTTGTGTATGTGCAGATTTGCAGGTGAAGAAGGATTAAAATTAGATCAAAAGTGCAATTTTGTGAAGTTGTCAAAGTTTTCATCAAAGTTGTCAAGATACAAAAACTCACCTACAGGTTTTATTTCTGGCTTTCTGATAGTCAAACTTGGGGGAATCAAAGCCTTAGATCCAACATCAAATGACTGCAAAAATAATTTTTAGAAAAGGATACAAGGACACATTCACTTGAACAAGACACTTTATGACATTTTTGAAGCTAGGTACAAACTATCTTAACCTTCTCAAATCTTCTAGTTGATTATTGTTTCTAATAGTGTTATCATAATACTTCAATGTCCAAGTGGTAGATCTTATATATTGGATTGTTAATGCACTTTTATTCTTCTTCTAAAACTACTTTTCAGTCATATTTTATAATTTTCTTTCATAAGTAAGAAGAGACCACATAGTGTCTCAAAACTTGGATTTGACTCACCTTAAGGGTTGTAGGTCAATTATAAACACTTGTGGTATTTTAGTCATATTTTGGTGTCCAGTTTTAGCAAAAGTGTCCTACAGTTTTTAGGATAAACCTTTCTAGGTTAGTAAATATCACCTTGCAACCCCTAAATTTGCTTGAAAATTGGATTTTATGTTAGTATTATGCTTTAATTCTGCATCTTAAGTTTTACATTGCACAATTAAGCTCTTTAAGCATTTTTAGTTTATCTCCCCAATGCACATTTCAAACATATTTTACACTTTTCTATCATAAGGAAAACAACAAGATCTCCAATAAGGTTGACTTACTTAAGGGTTGAAAGTCAATCCTACCTTTGGGGATCTCTTTTCCTAATGAAAATAGAGAAACTTTAGGTGCATTACATCCTTTTAATGATTCCATTTTGGATCACATACCTACATTTTTCTATGTTTTATTTTGGTGAACCTGACATTCTACATCTAAAATTCTGAAATTGGAGGTCATTCAAACCCTAGACCTAGATTCACATTAGTTTTTATTGCATTGCATTAGTTTTTATGTCATCTAGGATTGTCAAAATTGCATTATTTTTCATTTCATCTAAGGTCTAAAATTTTCATTTTGCATTGTTTAAAATATGAAATCCAAAAAAAAAATTGCATACAAATCACATTGATTTTGCATAGTACTTGCATATTAGTGTACTTTCAATCATTTACATTAGAAAATTTAGTCAAAATTACATTAAAAAATTTATCACTTTGTTGACTATTTTCCACTAATTGCACTTGCATTAAGACACCTAAATCTAGAAAAAAATTTCAAAGAAACGATAGTATGCAACCTAGAACAAAGAACACAAAAAATAACTCAAAATTTGCATTTTTCATTTTAAAAAACCCTGTACAAGGATCCATATGCCCTTGGGAGAATGAGTCCTTGAGGTCACATCAAAACCAACTTTTCTAGGCATTTTTATGGTCCTCTACACTTCCTAGATCCACTGGTAAGCCACTGTTTTAGTCTATAAATTTTTGGAATTTATGTTTTATGCATTAGGTCTATCATCCATTTAGTTTAGCCATTTTATATAATTTCAATTTTATTTCAGTATTTAAATCATTAGATTTTTAGGAAATTTGTTTACATTCTGAAGAATTGCATAAGTTGGATAGATTACTTTTCATTTTTGGCACACACTCAAACTCTAACTGTTACCGTATTTTATTTTTAAGCATGCCAAGAAAAATATCATTAACAAACATGTTAGTCATTCTTCCAATATCTTTCCTAGTTATGAGAGTCTCTTAGTGCAAGAGAATGAAATTGTTGACACATTCCTTGATACCAAATTTTCTATCCTTCACTCATCCCCTAATATCTCTCCTATTTGTGAAGATGTTTTGATATAAGAGGATGCAAACATATATAATCATGAAAATCATAGTTTCTCTTCTCCTGGCACCTCTCATAATTATGATGAAGGTATCTTGGTGTTAGAAGATCCACTCATTGAGAGTCATGACAATCTTGTTTTCTCCTCTCCTAAAAACTCTCCTACTTGGGAAGATATTATGGCGCAAGAAGATGAGATCATTGATACATTTCTTAACATCACTTTACCTAGTCTCTATTCATCTCCTACTTGTGAGAGTATTTTAGTGAAAGGGGATGTAGTAATAGATAATCATGACAATCATAGTTTCCCTTCTTCAAATATCTCTCCTATTTGTGAAGAGTATATTTTGGTGTTATAAGATCCACTCATTGAGTGTCATGAGAATCTTGTTTCTCCCTCTCTTCAAAGCTCTCCTATTAGGGAATAAATCATAATTTAAGAGGATGATAGCATTGATATATGTCTTTCAAACAATATTAATGTGGCTTCCTTATATGAAGATGATAAGGTGACATTAGACTTCCCCTCACTAGAAGATCATCAAAATGAGATCAAGTTTGTTGAGGTTTTGAACGTTAGATCTCCCTTGATTATTGGTCCTCCTAAGTCTCCTCTAATTATTGAACTTCCTAAGAGTCCTCTGATTATTGAACCTTACAATTCATATCCTGAACCACTTCTTATCATAAGACCACCTCAACATAAACCATCACCTCAAAGACACATCTTAAAATTTTCAAGATAACTCACTAATAAAAACGTTTCACAACAACTGAGCTATAATACTATTACTCACACATACACCACAAGGAACAATAGGCAACCAAAAACCATACCTACTTCATTACCATTAGCTCAACCTATTTTTCCTAGTGCTCCTTGTTTGACTTCACACAATGGAAAGGAGTATGATCTTGTGGAGCAACTTGGAAACACTCCTGCTAAGATTTCCTTATGGGATCTTATTCAAGCTTCACCTAATTACCATAGTATGTTTGAAAGTGATCTAGAAAAAGTTATGGTCCCTCCTAGTGCACAACCGAATGATGTAACAACCCTAATCCAAGGTATGAAGGTCAACTTAGAAATTACCTTTCATCAAGATGAGTTACATCCATTGGAGATACAAAAAAAAAAAAGAGGCCTTGATGATATTGGTTGTTATTAATAGACATGGAATAAAAAGAACTCTCACTGATAATGGTTCAACCCTTAATGTGTGTGGTGTAAATTTTTTAGATAATATTGGAGTGGATAATAATAATATTGAACCTAACTCTTTTTCTATTCATGGATTTGATAATGTGGGAAAAAGACCTCTTGGTGTGATAACATTACCCGTGACAGTTGGAAAAGCTACATTGCAAAATCCTATCCATGTCATGCCTCACGAGCTCTCATATAATATTCTTTTAGGTAGGCCATGGATTCATGAAATGAGTGGAGTATCTTCAATCCTTCATCATTTCATGAAGTATGTATACCAATAAGGTCTACACAATAAAATTTGACCTCCAAGTAGAAAGTTGCTTGCAAATTGAGAAAAAAAAGAGAGTCCTTTGAAAATATTAATACAAACCTCACAAGTAGAACTTGTGCAAGAAGAAGAGAAAGATAAAGGTTTTGAAATAGTTACAAAGTTACTGGATGATGAGTGGGGATTATTATATTTTACCCCACATTCATGGGAGAATACAAGATTACACACAAATCAGGAAAAGAGAAAGAAGCTAACACAATATACACACAAGCGGAGTCATCAAAATCATGTGAATCCACAACTATTAGAAAAGAAGAAGAAAACACAAGTTCTATATCCACATATGATGAATGTGATCATGAGAAATCACCAAATCCAAAAGAAATGGAAAAATTGTATGGAAGAGGTTATGATATTTTGAAACAACTTGGTTATAATGGAAAGGGATGTGTTGCTAGAGAACAAGGTATTTGTGTCCCTATAGAGCCTAACACACAAGAAACAACTAGCGGTCTTGGTTATTGTCCTTCAAAAGAAACAGAAGCATCAAAGAAACCTTCACTTAATATCAATATGATCACACAAAACACTCCTAGAACATCTTCAAACACGTCTTTTTAATGATTGGGTTTCTTTAGATTTTACACCATACTTTATGGGAGAATACACAATCTCATAGTCTAAAGAGTCTTATGTCTGTAAGACACCTTATAGTAAGTAAGAAATATCTTTTTCACAAAAGAAAGTAACATCTTCTACTATTGATCAAGAGAGAACCTTGTCAAAGCTTCTCCAAGCTCGCTTGATATCTCTCCCTCCAAGAAAATGAAAGAAATTTTACAACAAAATTTCATTTTATGCATATCATCGAGTTCTTTGTCATTCTACCAATGAATGTAAGCCTTTGGGTGATAACATTCAACATCTTAAGGATTGTGGTGCTCTTCCTTGTGTTAATGCACCTATTTTTTCTAATTGATACTAATTTTCATCATATCATGTTGCTCATCACTATGAGGCATTAGCGGCTTTATGTGTCTTGGTCAATTCCATTCATGGTGGTACAATTTTAGGTGAAACCATATTTCTCTTGGCAACAACATGATAGTTCTTAGTGGTTTTCTTTATCTCTATGATTGGGGGGAAAGGATAACTAGTTTTTGGAGTTGTGCATTCTTTCCAAGGATGTCCTCTTCTTCTCTTCCTACTTAAAATACCAACATATAAAGTATTTTTAAATTTTAAGTGGGGGCATCTTGTCCCTCATTCATTGTTTGTATGCTCTCTTCTTAGTGATGATAGAATACATCTCATAGAAAGTGTGAAATTTTTATTCACAGTGTGGTCTTCTTACTTCATGTGATTTTTCTTCTTGGTGGCGGCATTAGGTTTGATTTCCTTCAAGAGTGTGACCTTTCCTGGCATATGACATTCCTCTTAGTGGTAATCCTATGGATTGCATTCCCTAAGTTGTAAATATTTTTATCCCTCGACCATTCCTCTCTTTGTGACATTAGGCATGTTCCATAAAGTGAGACCTTTCATTAAGTAAGCAAAACCCCTTTGAATATTCTATCTAATTGTATTTTTAAAAAAATCATGACCACCAAGCATAACACAACTTGCTTGATAGTGGAGCCTTTTTGTTTTTCATGAGTGTCTAGCATAATGCAACTTGTTAGCCTTGTGGAACCTTTTTGTGGTGCCTTATCAAAGTAATCATGGAGTATAATTTTTGGTATGGTTGACGTATGGGAGCCTATAGATCTAGCATGAATTTCCCATCAACCACCCTTTTTTGGGGCTCACCTAGTGGACACAGGGTTTCACTAGCCCTCGTGAGTATATTTTTGATTGCATAGTGGACAAAAAAATTTCACTGGTGATTTTTTTTTTATACATCATACATATGTGTGTGTCCCTTTGTACTTATGTTGGTTTTCCATGAGATCTTGATCTTGGGGGCTTGGCCACCTCTTTGATATTTTTCATCCTATACCATCAATATTTGTGCACTTGGACCCTCTTGACTTATTTATATACTTTAATGTGAGTCTAAGCGCAAGTTCATACTCTCACTAAAGTGGGGGCTAAATGTAGTGTTAGAAAATGTACTCTTTACATTTTCACATTATTTTTTCAACCCCTTAATTAATTGGACTTAATTAAGCCTCTAATTAACAAAATTATGCATTTAAAAGCCCAATTAATTTTATTTTCCAAAAGGGGAACCTACATTAAACAATTGAAAACATCAAATTAAACACCTTGGAAATTGAGTGTCCTAGATTTAGGGCTTGGGACCCATTTTCCCAAGGTTGAATAATCCTCCTTAAGTCCTAGGTCCCAATTTTTAATATGTTTTTGGTGGTATTTTTATGATTTAAATTCAAGTTGCAATTGCCAGCTTTTGATGTTTGGGAAATTAGAAAATCACCTCTAAATACATAGTCTTTTTATCAATTCAAAACATCTAGCATTGATGCAACTTTCACAAGAGAAAATATTATTGTCAAGAGCATTGAAGAGTGGATTTATCAGTCATCTACAACAAAATTCAAGATCCTATCATGATGTCAATATTTGTGTGTGTTCATGCATGTTTTTGGAGCTAACATTGTGATGTAGGTTTCAAGCATTCAAGTATCAAATAAAGTGTCAAATCAAGAATCTAATCAAGCCATTTAATGCAAGATCTAGTCTTTGGAGTGATGTGTTAGACTTTAGTCCTCTAAGGGCAGCCATTAAAGGGTTTGGTGAGTTGTAGCAAGCTATTGTTCACCATTCCTTCCATTTATGATTTCATTTCCTTATCAAGGTTTAATTACCAAACTAGGGTTTGACCAAGGCAAACCCTTATCCACCAAAAACAAACATTTTTCTCCTATTTGTGTATGTGCAGATTCATAGGTGAAGAAGGATTAAAATTAGATCAAAAGTGCAATTTTGCGAAGTTGTCAAAGTTATCATCAAAGTTGTCAAGATACAAAAACTCACCTATAAGTTTTATTTCCATCTTTCTGACAGTCAAACCTAGGGGAATCAGAAGATTGTAAAAATAATTTTTAGAAAAGGATACAAGGACACATTTGCCTAAACAAGACACTTTACGATATTTTTGAAGTCGGGTACAAACTATCTTAACCTTATCAGATCTTCTAGTTAATTGTTGTTTCAATCTAGGATCTAAAAAGGTGGTTTTAGTCTAGGATCTAAAATAAGTGTGGAAGAAGATAAAAAATGTGATTTGATCTAACTAAGAAAAAGTGAAAATTTGAAGTCCAAGCTTGCATAACTTTTTGTAAATTTAATTTAAAAAATTGTGATTAATGAAAACATAATTTTGGTCTTGGGAATGTGGAAAAAGAAAAATTTATAAAAGTGAAAAAGAGCCCACCAAAGTTATCATTTTAGTCTAAATTGTCATAATTTGAAAAAAATGATGGAGAGGTGAAAATGTTCTAAGTATGATCTAAATTGTCAAAAGTTTGCAAAAATGACAAAGAGTTGTACCAAAGTTTCCAATTTTTGTCTAAGTGAGAAAGTACAAAGATGACAAAATGTATGATTTTAGCCTTAAAAATAAAATAGTTTAAAAATGAAAAAAGACTCCCAAAGTTTTTGATTCTAGTGTAGAGGGGGGAAAGTTGTGAAGTTTGAAAAATTGATAATTGGATGCCAAAAATCTCAATTTTAGTCTCAAATGATGGAAAATGCTAAAAATTGAAAAACCTACAAAGAGGCTCAAATTTTTTTATTTTGATCAAGTGAAAACATCAAAAATTGAAAAAGTTACACATGAACTCTATAGTTTTGATTTTTATGTATAATAAAAGGAAAAGGATGGAAAAGGCTCCTTAAAACTCCAAATTTGGTCTATTAGGCTATTCTTATGTAAAATATAAAAAGTGACTTAGAATGAATAAATTGTCATTTTCAATGTAGGGTTAATACAAAGTTATTATAAAATTAAGGACATGATTCAAAATAATTTCATAGAAATCAAGGAGGTTCACCTTTTGTATGTAGAATTTTTAAGAAGAATTTTAGGTTCATTTTTAATCAAAATATTCCAAATATGATATCAAGGTAGAGAATCATTTTATGACACAAAAGGAGGAACACCAAAGCCTACAAGAATCAAATTTGAAAATTATTGAATAAATTTTAGGGTTTCAAAATAGGACACCAAGGTGGAAAACGCCTCATTTCAATCTGTCAAAGTGAGTCATTAGAGTACTATAAGTAAAATAAGAAATGTGTTATATCAAAAATACCAAAAAAAAATTCATAAAATCAAGGATGTCATTGTTATAGGTAGAGACTATATTTTCTTCATAAAATAAAAATAGTGATCTAATTTTTGAGATATGAAAAGGAATAATAAATAATCAATATAGAATATTCTTTCAAATTTTTAGTCTAATAAATTTTGTATATTTTTTCTCAAAATGGAAAAAAATGTGTAAGGTTTATATTACCCAATACACAAGTTTTGTTATCACGAGTGTGGTTCTCACCAACAAAAATCAAAAGAGCATGACTAGGGTTTTCCATAAAAAAAATTATATTTAGAAAGAGAAAATTTGTTTATTTCATTGGCCAAGTCTTCAAAAAGTGAAAAAGTAAATTATTTGATGCTGAGCAAATAATTATGATGTCCCAAGAATCTCAAAAGAGAAAGAGCTATTTGCAAAGCCAAATTTTCCAAAGGAGCTAATCAATGATATAGAAAATTTATTTTTGGCTATTGCTATCTCTTTAGTAGGATGCTACTATTAGAAGAAATTTATTTATAGATTTAAATATTTCTTATTTTTTACAATTTATTTCAGTGTTTGGATAATTAGAGAGTACTTAGTTATCAATATATTTTATTTTGTGTTTATCTTCAATAATTTGTATTGTTGTGTAAAACATGAGAATGAATATATTGCATGAGCATGGATTTTTTGTAAATATTTCTAAATAGGTGCTATTGGTAGTTAGATTTTCTAATAGAAATATTTTTCTACACTTTCTAATAAATTTATTACTCTAAGTTGCTATTGGAACTTATATTTTCTAATAGTAACATTTGCTATGATTTCTAATAAAATTATTACTCTAAATTAATGTGAGTGGTAAAATTGTTATGATATATGAAATTTTATTATAATTCACAAATATTCTAGTTGTGTTTCATGTGAATGAAATTATGAGTTTAATGTAAGTTAAATACAATTACAATCTTTGCATTTATTTATTTATTTTCAATCATTCAAATGTGAAATGTAGTTATATGACTAATTATGTATTCTACCCAGTTGTGATTATATATAAATTTTGGTCTTTATTAGACAAAGATTAAAAATGTGTGTGTTAGGTTAGAAGTCGCTTTCAGTTCATAAAAGACAAAATATATTATTTACAAATATTTGAATTGTTCCTGTCTTGTGTTCATAACCAAGAACCAAAAAATAATTCAACTAAAGTTTGTTTGCATTTCATGTTTAAAATACCAAAGAAAAACCTTGTGCATATTGTAAAAAGTTGTAGACTTTATCCACAATGTAGTGTTAATGAGTTTTTATTTTAGTTTTTATGTTATAATAGAGGAGATTTTCCTTCTAATTTAAAGATTTTTTAACTTTATATGTTATTTTATTTTGTGTTGTTTGATTTAAGAACAAATTAAAATGTTAATAATTTTTGGTATTGACTATGGGTCATGTGTGTTGCACACCTTGCATAATGTTATAATGTAAATTAATATTATTTATGGTGCACCTAGGGGATTTATGGATGCATGAATCGCATAGGTTAGACACTCTTGGAGTCACTATATGTGTTGTATGTAACATTGCAATAAATATTTAATGTGGGTTTGCATATTGAAAAAATAAATTTAATATTGAGCAAACTTAGTACCAAAAAGTAAATGGAGGGAAATGATTTTATAAGCTCATAGTATTAGTCACATGGTTTATGTAATACCACTTGGTGGTTTTGTGCATGCTTTTGTCTATAAAAGAAAACACATGAGTAGTAGTTGAGGTTAGCTATTTTGGATAAGGCTAGTTTGGGGTTGGCTTGTGTGAACATCTCTTGTAGGTTGTGTATGCAAAGGTTTAAAGCATAGATTGGGATGTGTGATTATCTCATTTTCTTGTTCACATGGAGTGCATGTAGAGAGCTTGATGCTTAAGAGGTATTCATGGAGACTATAAATATATTATAATATTTATTACTAAATAATACATGAGTGATAGATGCTTTTGGAGGTTAGGTTTTTCCTTCTTGAGAATTTTACCAAGGTATAACGTGTGTCATCATTAATGGTATGGGTAAGTGCACCAATCTGTAACACAATTTTGATGCCAAATTGCAAAAAAAACCTGTGATAGGCCATATTGCGCTCGCCAAATTTGAAAAGCGCCACATTTGGAAAGTGGCAAATGGCTTGAATTTTGCAATGAGTGAACAAGTGTGAGTTCTCTTTCTTTTTGCAATGAATTTTGGAATGCATTTTTCTAAACTCTTTTATTTTCATTTTCTCTTCCAAGGAAACTATATACATGAAATACACATTTAAGTATAAGTTTACATTTACATATGGACATTTACTTTCTTATAATTTAAGTTATATTACATGTATATAGGCAGGATTTTTGAGAGTGGTTTCAGATCTCTGGGAATTATAATGCAAATTCTAGTTTTTGGAAGATCTTAAAAATTTCAGACTTAGTCAAATTTCAGTAATCAACAATTCAAATTTCAATAATCAGGAGGTCAAATTTTAGTAGTCAACAAATTGTATCAACTTTCTCTCTCCTTCTCTCTACTGTCTATCTCTCCACTCCCTCTATGTCTCTCCCTTGCTCTCTCTCTCTCCCCTCTCTCTCTCTCTCACCCCTCTATCTCCTCCCCACATCTGTCTCCCCCCTCCCCTCTCTCTCTCTTTACCTACCTCTCCCTCCATCACTTTGTATCTCACTTATGTCTCCCTCCCTACCTCTTTCCCTCTCTACTCTCTATCTCTCCTCTCCCTCCCTCTACCTACATATCTCTCTCACTCTTTATCCCTCTCTTCCCCCACTTTCTCTCTAACTCTCTCCTCTCTATCTCATAATTCTCTCTCCCTCCCTCTCACTCTCCCCTCTCTATCTCACCACTCTCTCTATCTCTCTCTCTCACACACAAACCTCTATCTCCCTCGCTAACACTCCCTCCCTCCATCCTTCCCTCTCTACTTCTCTCTATCTCTCCTCTCCCTCCCTCTCTCGACCTCACCCTCCCTCCACTTCTTTTTGTCTCTCCTCCCAATCTCTCTCACTATTGTCCCTCCCTCCCTCCCCCTCTTTCTCTCTCAATCGATATTTTTCTCTATCTCACCATTCTCTCTCTCTCACTCACACACACACCTCTATCTCCCTACCTATCCCTCCCCTCTGTACTCTTTATCTCTCCTCTCACTTTCCCTCTCTATACATACCTCTCCCTCCATCACTCTCTCTCTCCATCCCTCTCTATCTCACTTATGCCTCCTTCCCTACCTCTTTCCCTCTCTACTCTCTATCTCTCCTCTCCCTTCCTCTACCTACCTCTCTCTTTGTCTCTCCATCCCTCTCTTTCTCTCTCACTCTCTCCTCTCTATCTCACCATTATCTCTATCTCTACCTATCACCCCCTCCTCTCTAAATCACCATTCCCTCTTTCCTAGTTTCCCTCCTTCCCTCTCATTCCCTCCTCTCTAAATCACCATTCTCTCTCTATCTCACTTTCCCTCATTCCCTCTCTATGTCTCACTTATCCCTTTCTACCTCTCTCTCCCTCCAACCTCCCTCTCTCTCTTTATCTCTATTTCTCATTCTCTCCTTACCTATCTACTCTCTATCTCACCACTCTCTTCATATCACTCTCCCTCCTTCCCTCTATCCCTCCTATCCATCCCTCTCTCCTTCCCTCTCTACTATATATCTCTCCCCCCCTTCCCTCTCTAATCTATTTCTCTCTCTCCCCCTTCCTCTGTCCCCTCATTTTCTCTCCTCTAACTCTCTCTCCCTCTCACACACACTCACCTCTATCTCCTCCTTTCCTCTCCCACCATCCCTCCACTCTCCACTTCTCTCTATCTATCATCTCTCTCTGCATCTCCTTCCCTCTATATTTATCTTTATCTCCCCTCTCCCTCTCTTTACCCACTTCTCCCTCCATCACTCTATATCTCAATCGTGTATCCTCTCTCTCTCTCTCACACACACACACACACACACACACACACACACACACACACACCTCTATCTCATCCCTACTTGTCCCTCCCTCCCCTCTCTAATTCTCTCTATCTCTCCTCTCTACATCTCCTACCCTCTCTACATATATTTATCTCCCCTATCCCTTTTTTTACCTACCTCTCCCTTCATCACTATGCATCTCACCTATGTTCCCCTACCTACCTAGGGTTGAGGTATTAAGGGTCAAGGGTTGAAAATTGAGGGTTGAGGGTTTAATTTATAGGGTAGAGGGTAGAGGGTTTAAGGGTTGAGGGTTGAGGGTTGAGGGTTGATGGTAGAGGGTAGAGGGTTTAAGGGTCAAGGGATTAAGGGTTGAGGATTGAGGGATTAGGGTATAGAGTTTACTTGGGTTTAAGGGTTTAAGGGTTGGGTATAGGGTTAATGGTAGAGGTTATTGGGTTTAGGGTAGAGGGTATTGGGGTGAGGGTTGAGTGTTTAAGGGTTTAAGGGTTGAGGATATAGGGTTGAGGGATTAAGGTAGAGAGGGAGGGAAGGATGGAGGGAGAGATGGAGGGATAAGTGAGATAGAGAGGAGAGAATAGGAGAGAGGGATAGAGATATATGAGGGTTGAGGATCTAATGTATAGGATAGATGGTTGAGAATTGAGAGTATAGGATTGATGGTTTAGGGTATTGGGTTGAGGGTATAGGGTAGATGGTAGAGGGTAGAGGGTAGAGGGTAGAGAGTAGAGGGTTGAGGGTAGAATTTTTAAGGGTTTAGGGTTGAGGGTAGTGTTGATGGTTAAAATGACACAAACAACATTAAAACAAAATATTTCTACTCTATTTATCCTGAAAAAGAAAGACTACATATAGTGGCCTAACTCCCAAGGTCCTGGTAGTTGGTTCTCAACTGCTTGATGTCACTCAATTGGTTCATGCAATTGTAATATTCAAGGGGCCTGTGCTGGTAACAAAGGATTCAAGCTGACTCTTTTTATCAAAATAGTTCCTATAAATCAATGGGTTTTAAATAAAAGAAAAAGATAGATCAAAGGGGTAAATCCGCAAGTATGAATTAAATTTATCTAATATCCAGACATATACTTTTGACAATGAATGTTTTCTCAAATGATCACAAAAACCATAGCATGACACAACCCACAGTATAACTGTACCATGGTACACATCTTAGGTGCTTAATTCAATTCCACTATTCGCATATCACAAGTATTTCCAAGATTTCAAAACAACACACATTCATTCATCATCAAAACTATAGATCAACAGACTTCAATAACTTTAATTCAATGACAATTTAACAAGATAATCTTTAAACCTAGTTTCTTCTAATGACTTTCATCACACAAGAAAATATCATGCTTCAGCACAATCACTAGCATTCAGGTGGATTATAACTCATTAACCTTATCAAACAACACAATTCAATGTAAACTCCATATTTCATAAACCTGCAATTCAATTAACTGTCAAAAGATCTAGTACAATGTATCTCTGCAAAACTCTCTAAAATTCTATCTCCTAGCACTAGGTAAGCCAATCCAATTCTCAATTAGCCGACCCTTACAATGTGATACCCATCTGGTATTTATAGATATACAAAAGAAGTTCGAACTTCACTTCTATCTTAGGCTTTCCACCTTTTTAGGAACAATCAACTTTCTTGGAAACTCAGATCAACTTTGATCTTGAGTTCTTACATTATACATTCAGTTTGATCTAACAATAGAAGATAGAAACAGAAGAAAAGAAGTCATGCGCCCTTAAGACTATCAGTGCTGCATGCATGCAACATGCAAGGAAGAAGATCATCATGTGACATGCAAGGAAGAAGAACATAATGCATGCAAGATTTTATGCATGTGAAGCTGGATCCGCTATGAACTCATCATAACTAGTGAAGACTTGTTGTAGCATATCCATATCTGGCCCATCAATCCAATCATCTTCAAATTTGATGCGATCCAACTCAATTGCAGCAAACTCTTTCATACTTTTTACCTTGATCAACTCTCTCCCTGCAACTATTATTTCTTCTTTGACCTCTACAAGCCGATCTATCACTAAGTCTCCTCCATCATCTTTCTCATGCATGAGTCCTTGGAATCTTTCATTCTATTTCTCTCTAACTTGACTCAATGGCATTCCATCTTTAGTCATTACATTCACATCTACAATTATGGCCATAACTGCTTCCAATTCTTCCAACTGCTCAGTTAAATTATTATCTGCTTCTTGAATCTCATCCTTATGCTTGCTCAAAAAGCCAGTCCTAAACTTAAGTATACGAGAAGTCTTTTCTACAAAATCTTTGTTATCATCTTCGAGTATAGATTCTTCTACAAGCGTAGTTAGTGGCAATGTATTTATCTTCTCTAACTTTTCAATATACTCCTTATACTCTTCTTCCAGTTTTTTGGATGCCTCAATGTATTGATGCATCTCTTTTATTACTCCTTCTGCTTCTTTGTAAGTTTCAAACCCTTTTTCCAAAACCTCACCTACCTCCCAGTTCACTTTGTCTATCCATTTGTCAACCATCTCTGCCTTACCTCTAACCTGCACCAAATCATCAACCATTGCACACTTCTATCCAAGACTGTTCTTCCAATTTTCTTAATATCAATTGTTTCTTCCTCATTCCAGTCTATTGGATCTAAGCTTTTAGTGCCAATATTCAAAGCTTCATATGAGGGATCTAATACAATTCCATCATCCACCAAAGTGTTAGGAATATTTTCTTTAATACCAAGTTCTGACATGAGTGAAACTGATAATCTCTCATAATTCTTCTTCCTCAAGTCATACTCATCCTGCCGATCACACCAAAAATCCTCTAACAAATTAAAATGTCTAGTAAACACCGAAGGTAATAAAGCATACATCTTCTTCTTTGGATCAAAATACTTATGAGCTGTATACAATCCCAATTTCAATTTTATCAACTCATTACAAACCACCTTTCCTCCCTTCAAGTGTTGACAGCCATATTCCCCCAACTTCATGGGAAATTTATGGCATCCTGTCTTGTGCTTCATCCCAAACCTAGCATTAACTCCAATGGCTTGATATACAAATTCCATAAGCACTATTCTATTACTACAACATCTTGGAAGTAAATGGGGATGACCCTCAAAACTAAACAATCTGAAGTATGTAAATTTAGGGTATTGGATGTACCAACTTCCCCATTCAGAAATGAATGCCATAGCTTCTTGACTTAACCTGTATCTTGCATCTCCACTCAACTGATTGATGACCACATATAAAAAGACATCATCGACTCTCCTGAAGTGAGTCTCAGCAACCTGAAGAGATAATTGATCATAGTGTTCCCATTCCTTCCTTTGTCCATCCAAGACTCCCATTATACCTACTCTGTTTAATCCTAGAAAAATCCCCAATCTTGTTGCAACATAGACCACATATGAAGTCATGAAGAAAGATTTGGTCTGTCTAACCCTTGTAAGCTGATCATGTATAGCATTAGAAACAATTATTGACCAATCAAACTGGTAATCATCCTGAAATATTACCTAAATAAAATGAAACATACATTCCTTGAAATGGAAGGCATCCCTCTTTCCAAACACTCTGGACAGCATCAATATCAAATCAGATATCTCCTTCTTGAAATCTGCCCTCTTTGGCTGGTCTCCCAGCTTGCTTAAAGACTTCTTCTCGGTGCTTAACCATACTTTGTTTAAATGAGACTTATTGGAGTCTTTATGCTTATTGTATTTCTCCAATGCTTCTGCCTCAGTTAGCTGCACCAAATTCTTGGGACCAGGAACATTAAATATGCTTTGGAACATCTGTGGAGTAAGATCTATAATCACATTATTCTGTGAATCTATGCATAATCTTGTAGCTTGATTATAAGTACTGGCCACTGTCAATATCAACTCCGGACACTGAACTGATAAAGGAAACACGGTGATATGTGCAAGACCGGAGTCAACAATCCTTTGTGCTCTCCCTGTCAAGTTTACTCTTTCTGCAAAGGTCTCTTCATGTAATTCTTCAAAGTTATACTGGCCCAGATTAGTATCTGTGATATCTTACCAGTCTAATTCCACCTTGCTCACCTTCACCACCGGATTCCTATGATCATACCTCAATGTAGAAGGTAGTTGTTCTGGTCTCACCTTCTTGATTTTCGTTGTTGTTTTTGATGTTCCAGCCGGTTAATTCCTTCAAGCAGCCTCTCCTGACGCTCCTGACATCTCTCGAATCTCCTACAAGAAAACCTCTAATTAGACCTTTAGATAAATCATCATAAAACATGCTTTTAAAACATACTTGTCACACATACCTCGGAGTTGGAACTAGACAGAAGCACAAAAGAATCTCTTTTACAAAACTAGCGGTCTCGGAGCAAAAACCGATATAGGAACTTCACCTAATAACAAACGGGCTCGGAGTCGGAGTCGAGGAGGTTATCAGAACCGGGATCAGAACAAAATTCAGATTTGATTTTCTTTGAATTCTCCTTTTTTCATATTCTATTTCCATTCTGCCTCCGCCTCCGATTTGGTTATCATTACTTTGACAAAAGACTTTCCCACTATATGCGGAGCCGGACATGGGATGAAAATAGAACTAATAACCTTCGCAAAAAAAATTCTTAAGTTCAAGATCAGTTCTGATCCCGCCTCCACCAATTTATCCTATACTTCAAGGAAACCTTTTAGAACTTGGAATCGAAAACAGAATAAAAAATGGAATCGATAACCTTTGTAAAACAAAACTCTTATGTCCATAATCCATTCCAATCTCGCCTCCGCCTATACTAATCATGACATCATCAAATTTATTCATTTTCAACATAACTTCATGATTAAACCTAGGTCGCTATAAAATGGCAAAGGAGCCTAAAAACTCTACCCTCATATGACCGTGGGGAACAATTGCATTTTAGGGCCATTTATTTAAATCTTATTTAAAGTAATTACAGAGACCAACGAAACCCTAATCTAACAAACCTAATAAAACTAGGGCATGGGTTTAAAACCCTGTGATTCTACCAAATGATGAAACCCTAATTTAAACAATAAATCTATTCTACGCTAACTCACTGTAAAATCTCTAATCTACCTCACTGTAAATTCTTAATCTAACTCACGCCATTAAAAAGATTTAATCTAATCTAATCTATTGCAAATCGAAAATGACATGACGCAATCATGATTAAGATGTGAAAGCGACGGTGCCCTAGAATAGAAAGAAACGACATGATAAAACAAGACAACAAAGATTTAAAGCAAAACAAACAAGCCGAAACAAGAACCTGCTCATTCAATCACATCGATGATCATAAAATTGCTTTAAAACACAATGATTGAACACGCGAGTAGATACAAAGCAAAAACACAATGAACACAACTACAAATAAACAATAAACAACAAAAATAAAAGACCTACCTCAAATGCAAACAAAGCCAAGCCAACTTTATAAAACAATTCGCACACAATATCCCTTCTCTATCTCGATCAATTTGCTCGAACTCTGCTATTGCTCTTCGCGCTCTCAGACTTGTAATAATAACAATAATGATCGGCTTTAACCCTTAATAAAGAAAAATATGTGAATTTCTACCTACACCGAAACCACCATTAATGCATTATAACATAGTAAAGGCGGAGTCAGAACTGTAAGAGAATGAACACTGGTCTGCAGTGCAACCTCAGTCAAAAAGTCAACGACAAAAATTGGCGGGGGTGGAACTAAAATGGAAACAGGATCTTAAAATCATAAAATTTCCAAACCTTATTCCCATTCCGGCTCCGCGTCCGACAACTAAAAACAAAACAAAAACAAAAAACAAAAATTTAAGTAAAAGACCAACCTAATAAAACAAAACACAAAAATCGAGACAAAACAAACATTAAAAAGTAGCGGAGGCGGGATCGGAATTGAATTTGATTTTGCAAATTTCGATAACAACCATCCCAATTCCCACTCTGGCTCCGCGTCTGCCAAAGACAAAAAAAACAAAGGCAAAGAAAAGACCGTCGGGATAGAACCAAAAACAAGCCTCAAAAGAACTTTCAGAACCTGATTCATCTCCGGTTCCAATTCCGACAAAGAAACCAAAGAAAAAACAAAGTATTGGCAAAACTAGACTCCAAACTTTGTTTCAAAAACAACTAAGTACAAAAACAAAAAGGGGGACCCCTTTTGACCAAGTCAAAAGATGGGGTGGTTATGCAAGGCATAACAAATGGCGACTCGGCTGGGAAAATGGTTTACCTATTTTCAAAATACCCAAAGAAAATTTTAGTCACCCAAAAACTACTTGGCTTATAAACACCTTACCTTAAATGAGATCAGATATTTGTAGGATAATCTTGAGTTTGAATCTCAAATGTTATGTGCTCATGAGTTATTTCTAAATCTGAGTGTGTGCCTATATTGTGCATCATTCTTTGTATATACTTTCTCTGCTTGTAAACAACTATACCTAATTTTCAAGCTACATAAGTTGAGTCCTTT
Organism: Sequoiadendron giganteum; assembly: GCA_007115665.2. Lineage (NCBI taxonomy): Eukaryota > Viridiplantae > Streptophyta > Pinopsida > Cupressales > Cupressaceae > Sequoiadendron > Sequoiadendron giganteum. The sequence goes on along the minus strand of CM021103.1, from coordinate 328,022,481 downwards.
AACTATCGTGCAGTAAAATCTTGGGTATTGCTCCGCTGCCAAATAGGAGTCCATAGCCCCAACGAAGATACCTCTAGTCCTCTCAAAGCATTGCTCTACTACCAGACAGACGTCCATAGCCCCGATAGAGATACTTGGTTACCCACTTGATATTGAGCTTTCTTTTCTTTCTTTCTTTCTCTTTCTTCTTTTTTTTTTGATGGATGGAAATTATTTTATGCATCTCTCAATACTCAGATTCAATGAATCTAAAATATGGGTTGAGTACTACAATGGATTTCATGATAGTTTTGGAATCTGATTGTTCACTTGAAACATAGATAGAGTCATTCTAAAACAAATAGGTAATTACTCATGCAGATGTTTTCTAATTTGGTGACAGATCTTTGATCAAAATTCATAAGATATTAACATTTACATCTTCTATGCTTAATAACTTTTCCAACCCAAACTAGAATGATCATAAAACATAAGTTTTAGAATGAAATCCTTTTCAATGATTATAATGAGAATACCTAAACCAATTTCTCTCCTAGTACCAATAGTATACTTTGAATAACAACCCCCTAATTTGAGATGAGAAAAATAAGAATCCCCAATGAAACAAGACAAAACAAAACAAACAAACAAAACAAAGAAAGAAAAACAAAACAAAACAAACAAAACAAGCAAAACTAAAACTAAAAACTAAAAACTAAAACGAAAACTTAATTACATATGATAAAATATAGTACGTTCCTTTTTCAAAATACCAGACTTTCTATGCACCAAAATAGTGTTTGAGAAACTGACCATTAACTGGTAATGGAACAGGCTCTCCTGTTAATATACTCAAAC
>CM021103.1:327989704-328021544 GCA_007115665.2 Sequoiadendron giganteum | reverse complement strand
GGTTGAGGGATTAGGGTTTAAGAGTTGAGGGTTAATTGTTGAGGGATTAAGATTGTAGAGGGGTTGAGGTTTGAGGGTTGAGGGATTAAGAGGGTGTTGGTTCTCAAAAATGTAGGTTTGAACCATGAGAGGTTTTCAAGATCTCACAACGATTTTGGCCAACGTTCAAGGCCAATTGATGCAATTGTACTTTCTACTCTTCAGGCTCTACAAAGCCTAGGTGGGTGCACCTATGTGTATGTCATTATTTACATTTCAGTCCCTTCTTGAGAAAAATCTATCTCCTACTGTCTAACTACCGCTCCCCTCTACAATTGATTTTTCCAATCATTTATACATCATATCTAAAGAGTTACGACCCTTCACTGTTTTGGTAAAACCATTTACATTCCATTTACATAAATTAAAATATTTGATTAAGTTTCCTTTCGGTAAATAAAATATTTTAACTATAGTCATGCTTTTGATTTTTCTATTTTATATCCTTTCCCACCTTTCTTTCACTTTATCTGCTCCTTATATTTTATTTCCATTCGGCATTCATTGCGTTTATCGCTATACCACGGTCTTTATCTTTCTATCCGACAGTATGGTGGTCTTAACCATCAAGGTCTTCTCCCGATTGTTACCACTATACCGTGGTCATCCCTCAAGCTAGCTACGATATCATAGTAACCGCTTCACCGTTAACTTATCGCCTTTGTCTTTGTCGTTCAAGTCTCCATCACCAGTTGCATCTATTCCTACCATGCTACCACAGACTGCTTGGTGACCATCCGCGATTGTGTGGTGACTGTCCATCGACCACTACCTGTTCACTCCCTGACTATTACCGTAGTCACCGCGGTCACTATTTTAATGACCACAATACCAAGGTGGCTCTTCTGACCGCTACCTCCACTGTCACTTATCGCCCACCGTGATACCGCGGTCAATGTTTTGATCATGTGCAGTGTGGTGGTAAGCATTGTATGCCTTCTCCTAAATTGCTATCGCCAAACTGTGAGCCCCCTGATCGGAGGCCATGATAAAGTAGTAAGACATAAAAATTAAATATTAAAGCAGCGGAGTAAGGTATTTTAGCTTTATAAAAAGTGGTGATTTTTTCTTTTTTTTTGAAAGGTAATGAAATATAATGGAATTAAATGGGGAGAATATGTGAGGGTGGTTAATGACTTTTATGGGAAAGATAGTGAAAATATAAGGCATGAACAAATAAAATACCTTAGGGTTTTGATGGAAATTTACGGAAAATAATAGGAAAACCCTAGGAATTTTTATGGAAATTTTGGGTTCTAACAGTGGCTCCTGTTGGGGATGAGTTATTTTCCAAACCATTGCAAAAATCCAGAGTATCTTTGGTAGAGAAGACCAAGCAAAGCCATGAAAAATGAAGGTGATGATAGATGGATGGAATGAACAAATGAATAATATGAAAATGGAGCAAATTGAGAAATGGAAAACCCTAAACTACTGTGCATGGAAGATAATTTTTTAAAGAGGCATTGCTAAGAATTGTCCATGCACTAGCAATCCTTAATCCTCTATACCTACTTTGGTTTAAAAAATTAAACCATTAGGGATAGCCCCAAGCCACCTCAAAAATAAAAACCAGCACTTTCCTCTGTCATAAACTTTGTTCTGAATAAAGCTCATCAGATTTCTTTTGAAACTATCCATTCCACCTACCTTGCAATATGCACTGTCATTGAAAACCTTTAGGAAATCATTGTATTCAATCTGATTCATATTCATCTCATGAGTCTGCATTTCATTATTCTTACCATCATATGAAAAATCTTTGTCATCTTCAGCATACAAAGTGTACCCAAATTCAACAAAACATTCATAGGCATGCTCACTGTCATATGTTGTTGAATGTGCCTGCAACTGCACTGGGACCTGAAAATTTGAATACTCCTTATGGCAACGTGAAAATCTAAGGGATTAAAAGGGTATAGGGGTCAATGGATTAGGGTTGAAGGGTTGAGGGTTGATGGATTAAGAGGGTATGGGGTTGAGGGATTAGGGTTGAATGGTTGAGGGCATGGAGGTTGAGGGATTAAGAGGGTATAGGGGTCGAGGGATTAGGGTTGAAGGGTTGAGGGATTAAGAGGGTATGGTGGTTGAGGGATTAGGGTTGAAGGGTTGATGGTTGAGGGATTAAGAGGGTATGGGGGTTGAGGGATTAGGGTTTAAGGGTTGAGGGTTGAGGGTTGAGGGATTAAGATTGTATAGGGGTTGAGGGATTAGGGTTAAAGAGTCTACCTATTTTTCCCTCTACCCTATTTATCTCTCCCTCCTTGCCTCCTCACTCTCAATATCTCTACCTTCTTTCCCTCTCTACCTCTACCTCTCTCTCTACCCTTAACCCTGAACCCTAAACACTTAAAACCCTCTACCCTCTACCCTCTATCTCTCTCCCACTCCCTCTCCCTCCTACCCCATGTCCCTCTCACAAGTCTCTCTCACTCACTCACTCCTTCTATGTCTCTCCCCTCTACCCTTATCCCTCTACCCTTAACCCTTAAACCCTTAAACCCTCTACCCTCAACCCTTAACCATCTACCCTTAACCCTCTACCCTCTATCTCTCTCCCACTCCCTCCCTCTCTCTCTCTCAAGACTCTCCCTCCTACCCCCTCTCCCTCTCTCAGGTCTCTCTCTCTCTCTCACTCACTCCCTCTATCTCTCTCCCCTCTCCCCTAAACCCTAAACCCTTAACCCTTAAACCCTCTACCCTCTACCCTTAAAACCTCTACCCTCTACCCTTAACCATCTAACCTCTATCTCTCTCCTACTTCATCCTTCTCTCTCTCAAGACTCTCCCTCCATCTCTCCCTCCCTCCATCCCACCTTCTCTTCCCTAATCCCTCAACCCTTAAAACCTTGAACACTCAACCCTATACCCTAAACCCTCAACCCTCTACCCTCTACCCTCTACCCTCTACCCTCTACCCAATATCCTCAACCCTTAAACCCTTAAACCCAATTAAAATCTCTACCCTAATCCCTCAACCCTTAACCCTTAAACCCTCATCCCTCAACCCTCTACCTTCAATCCTAAACCCTTAACCCTAAAACCTCAACCCCTATACCTTGTACCCTATATGTTGGACCTTGAACCCTAATCCATCAACCCTATACCCTCAACCATCTACCCTCATCCTTAAACTCTTGACCCTCAATTCTTAAACCCTAAACCATTAAACCCTTAACCCTCAATCCTCAAGCCTCAACCCTTAATCCCTTAATCCTCAACCCTTAAACCCTAAATCCTCAACCCTTATACCCTCTACCTTATACATTAGACCCTCAATGCTAATCCTTCAACCATATACCCTTAAACCTATACCCTAAACCCTCTACCTATTATGCCTTGCATAACCACCCCATCTTTTGACTTGGTTAAAAGGGGTCCCCCTTTTTGTTTTTGTACTTAGTTGTTTTTGAAACAAAGTTTGGAGTCTAGTTTTGCCAATACTTTGATTTTTCTTTGGTTTCTTTGTCAGAATCGGAACTGGATATGAATCGGGTTCTGAAAGTTCTTTTGAGGCTTGTTTTTGGTTCTAATCCGACGGTCTTTTCTTTGCCTTTGTTTTTTTTGTCTTTGGTGGATGCGGAGCTGGAGTGGCAATTGGGATGGTTGTTATCAAAATTTGCAAAATCAAATTCAATTCCGATCCCGCCTTCGCTACTTTTTAATGTTTGTTTTGTTTCAGTTTTTGTGTTTTGTTTTATTAGGTTGGTCTTTTACTCAACTTTTTATTTTTAGTTGTCGGACGCGGAGCCGGAATGGGAATAAGGTTTGGAAATTTTATTATTTTAAGATCCTGTTTCCATTTTAGTTACGCCCTCGCCAATTTTTGTCGTTGACTTTTTGACTGAGGTTGCACTGCAGACCAGTGTTCATTCTCTTACAGTTTCGACTCTGCCTTTACTGCGTTTTAATGCATTAATGGTGGTTATCGGTGTAGGTAGAAATTCACATATTTTTCTTTATTAAGGGTTAAAGCCGATCATTATTGTTATTATTACAAGTCTGAGAGCGCGAAGAGCAATAGCAGAGTTTGTTTGAGCAAATTGATCGAGATAGAGAAGGGATATTGTGTGCAAATTGTTTCAGAAATTTGGCTTGGCTTTGTTTGTATTTGAGGTAGATATTTTATCTTTGTTGTTTGTTGTTTATTTGCAGTTGTGTTCGTTGTGTTTTTGCTTTGTATCTGCTCACGTGTTCAATCATTGTGTTTTAAAGCAATTTTATGATCATCGATGTGATTGAATGAGCAGGTTCTTGTTTCGGCTTGTTTGTTTTGCTTTAAATCTTTGTTGTCTTGTTTTATTGTGTCGTTTCTTTCTATTTTAGGGCACCGTCGCTTTCACATCTTAATCGTGAATGCGTCATGTCATTTTTGATTTGCAGTAGATTAGATTAGATTAAATCTTTTTAATGGCGTGAGTTAGATTAAGAATTTACAGTGAGGTAGATTAGAGATTTTACAGTGAGTTAGCGTAGATTAGATTTATTGTTTAAATTAGGGTTTCATCATTTGGTAGAATCGCAGGGTTTTAAACCCATGCCCTAGTTTTATTAGGTTTGTTAGATTAGGGTTTCGTTGGTCTCTGTAATTACTTTAAATAAGATTTAAATAAATGGCCCTAAAATGCAATTGTTCCCCACGGTCATATGAGGGTAGAGTTTTTAGGCTCCTTTGCCATTTTATAGCGACCTAGGTTTAATCATGAAGTTATGTTGAAAATGAATAAATTTGATGATGTCATGATTAGTATAGGCGGAGGCAGGATTGGAATGGATTATGGACATAAGAGTTTTGTTTTACAAAGGTTATCGATTCCAAGTTCTAAAAGGTTTCCTTGAAGTATAGGATAAATTGGCGGAGGCGGGATCGAAACTGATCTTGAACTTAAGAATTTTGTTTTCGAAGGTTATCAGTTCTATTTTCATCCCGTGTTCGGCTTTGCATATAGTGGGAAAGTCTTTTGTCAAAGTAATGATAACCAAATCGGAGGCGGAGGCAGAATGGAAATAGAATATGAAAAAAGGAGAATTTGAAGAAAACCAAATCCAATTTTTGTTCCGATCCCGGTTCCGATAACCTCCTCGACTCCGACTCCGAGCCCGTTTATTATTAGGTGAAGTTCTTATATCGGTTTTTGCTCCGAGTCTACTAGTTTTGTAAAAGAGATTATTTTGTGCTTCTGTCTGGTTCCAACTCCGAGGTATGTGTGACAGGTATGTTTTAAAAGCATGTTTTATGATGATTTATCTAAAGGTCTAATTAGAGGTTTGCTTGCAGGAGATTTGAGAGATGTCAGGAACATCAGGAGAGGCTGCTCGAAGGAATCAACCGGATGGAACATCAAAAACAGCACCGAAAATCAAGAAGGTGAAACTAGAACAACTACCTTATACATTGAGGTATGATCATAGGAATCCGGTGGTGAAGGTGAGCAAGGTGGAATAAGATTGGTCAGATATCACAGATACTAATCTGGGCTAGTATAACTTTGAAGAATTACATGAAGAGACCTTTGCAAAAAGAGTAAACTTGACAGGGAGAACACAAAGGATTGTTGAGTCCGGTCTTGCACATATCACTATGTTTCATTTATCAGTTCAGTGTCCGGAGTTGATATTGACAGTGGCTAGTACTTATAATCCAGCTACAAGATTATGCATAGATTCATAGAATAATGTGATTATAGATCTTACTCCATAGATGTTCCAAAGCATATTTAATGTTCCTGATCCCAAAAATTTGGTGTAGCTAACTGAGGCAAAAGCATTGGAGAAATATAGTAAGCATAAAGACTCCAATAAGTCTCATTTAAACAAAAGATGGTTAAGCACCGAGAAGAAGTCTTCAAGCAAGCTGGTAGACCAACCAAAGAGGGCAGATTTCAAGAAGGAGATATCTGATTTGATATTGATGTTGTCCAGAGTGTTTGGAAAGAGGGATGCCTTCCATTTCAAGGAATGGATGTTTCATTTTATTTCGGTAATCTTTTAGGGTGATTACCAGTTTAATTGGTCAATGATTGTTTCTTATGCTATACATGATCAGCTTACAAGGGTTAGACAGACCAAACCTTTCTTCATGACTTCATATGTGGTCTATGTTGCAGCAAGATTGGGGATTTTCCCAGGATTAAATAGAGTAGGTATAATGGGAGTCTTGGATGGACAAAGGAAGGCATGGAAACACTACGATGAATTATCTCTTTAGGTTGTTGAGACTCACTTCAGGAGAGTCAATGATACCTTTTTATATGTGGTCATCAACCAGTTGAGTGGATATGCAGGATACAGGTTAAGTCAAGAAGCTATGGCATTCATTTCTGAATGGGGAAGTTGGTACATCCAATATCCTAAATTTACATACTTCAGATTGTTTGGTTTTGAGGGTCATCCCCATTTACTTCCAAGATGCTGTAGTAATAGAATAGTGCTTATGAAATTTGTATATCAAGCCATTGGAGTTAATGCTAGGTTTGGGATGAAGCACAAGACAGGATGCCATAAATTTCCCATGAAGTTGGGGGAATATGGCTGTCAACACTTGAAGGGAGGAAAGGTGGTTTGTAATGAGTTGATACAATTGAAATTGGGATTGTATACAGCTCATAAGTATTTTGATCCAAAGAAGAAGATGTATGCTTTATTACCTTCGGTGTTTACTAGACATTTTAATTTGTTAGAGGATTTTTGGTGTGATTGGCAGGATGAGTATGACTTGAGGAAGAAGAATTATGAGAGATTATCAATCTCACTCATGTCAGAACTTGGTATTAAAGAAAATATTCCTAACACTTTGGTAGATGATGGAATTGTATTAGATCCCTCATATGAAGCTTTTAATATTGGCACTAAAATCTTAGATCCAATAGACTAGAATGAGGAAGAAACAATTGATATTAAGAAAATTGGAAGAACAGTCTTGGATAGAAGTGTGCAATGGTTGATGATTTGGTGCAGGTTAGAGGTAAGGCGAAGATGGTTGACAAATGGATAGACAAAGTGAATCAGGAGGTAGGTGAGGTTTTGGAAAAAGGGTTTGAAACTTACAAAGAAGCAGAAGGAGTAATAAAAGAGATGCATGAATACATTAAGGCATCCAAAAAACTAGAAGAAGAGTATAAGGAGTATATTGAAAAGTTAGAGAAGATAAATACATTGCCTCTAACAATGCTTCTAGAAGAATCTATACTTGAAGATGATAATAAAGATTTTGTAGAAAAGACTTCTCGTATACTTAAGTTTAGGACTAGCTTTTTGAGCAAGAATAAGGATGAGATTCAGGAAGCAGTTAGTAATTTAACTGAGCAGTTGGAAGAGTTGGTAGCGGTTATGGCCATAATTGTAGATGTGAATGTAATGACTAAAGATGGCATGCCATTGAGTCAGGTTAGAGAGAAATGGAATGAAAGATTCCAAGGACTCATGCATGAGAAAGATGATGGAGGAGACTTAGTGATAGATCGGCTTGTAGAGGTCAAAGAAGAAATAAAAGTTGCAGGGAGAGAGTTGATCAAGGTAAAAAGTATGAAAGAGTTTGCTGCAATTGAGTTGGATCGCATCAAATTTGAAGATGATTGGATTGATGGGCCAGATATGGATATGCTACAACAAGTCTTCACTAGTTATGATGAGTTCATAGTGAATCCAGCTTCACATGTATAAAATCTTGTATGCATGATGTTCTTCTTCCTTGCATGTTACATGATGATCTTCTTCCTTGCATGTTGCATGCATGCGGCACTGACAGTCTTAAGGGCGCATGAATTCTTTTCTTCTATTTCTATCTTCTATTGTTAGATCAAACTGAATGTATAATGTAAGAACTCAAGATCAAAGTTGATTTGAGTTTCCAAGAAAGTTGATTGTTCCTAAAAAGGTGGAAAGCCTAAGATAGAAGTGAAGTTCGAACTTCTTTTGTATATCTATAAATACCAGATGGGTATCACATTGTAAGGGTTGGCTAATTGAGAATTGGATTGGCTTACCTAGTGCTAGGAGATAGAATTTTAGAGAGTTTTGCAGAGATACATTGTACTAGATCTTTTGACAGTTAATAGAATTGTAGGTTTACGAAATATGGAGTTTACATTGAATTGTGTTGTTTTATAAGTTTAATGAGTTATAATCCACCTGAATGCCTAATTGTGCTGAAGCATGATAGTTTCTTATGTGATGAAAGTCATTAGAAGAAACCAGGTTTAAAGATTATCTTGTTAAATTGTCATTGAATTAATGTTATTGAAGTCTGTTGATCTATAGTTTTGATGATGAATGAATGTGTGTTGTTTTGAAATCTTGGAAATACTTGTGATATGCGAATAGTGGAATTGAATTAAGCACCTAAGATGTATACGATGGTACAGTTATATTGTGGGTTGTGTCATGCTATGGTTTTTGTGATCAGTTGAGAAAACATTCAGTGTCAGAAGTATATGTCTGGATATTAGATAAATTTAATTCATACTTGCGGATTTACCCCTTTGATCTATCTTTTTCTTTATTTAAAACCCATTGATTTATAGGAACTATTTTGATAAAAAGAGTCATAGCTTGAATCCTTTGTTACCAGCACAGGCCCCTTGAATATTACAGTTGCATGAACCAATTGAGTGACATCAGATAGTTGAGAACCAACTACCAGGACCTGGGGAGTTAGGCCACTACATGTAGTCTTTCTTTTTCAGGAGAAATAGAGTAGAAATATTATGTTTTAATGTTGTTTGTGTCATTTTAACCATCAACAGAAGTTGGCGCTAGAAGAAGGGCCTGAAAGGACAAGCTAGCTCGCAAAAGATCTTTTTTGCCAGAGGGATATGAGAGGGTTCTTAGATCCTTTACTAATCATGAACTATTCGGAGAACATCAAACCCCGGTTAGATCAAGACCTCATGCTCGTAGGGTAGAAATACCTACATTACCACCACCGCTTACTCCACCAGGATTTCCACCAATTCCATCCACACGACCACCAAGTAGGCCTTTGTCACCACCAATTCAGCCTTTGTCACCACCACCTACCCAACCAATCCCACCAATGGCTTATTTTGTGGGTAATCCCTCCCTGTTAGGGACTATTCCAGGCAGATTCCATGATTTACCAAAGAACCCAGAGAAGTTCTATCCGAAATACATGCATGGAGAATCAAGAAGTGCAGAGGAACATATACAAGCATTCAAAGATGCCTACACATGAGCTCAAGTTGCTCATCAAGATGTGGTATGTAGACTATTTCCTTACAGTTTAGGAGATATGACATATAATTGGTATCTAAATCTGCCCCAAGGATCCATTTTGGGTTGGATAGATTTAGAGAATGCTTTTATTAATTAGTTCAGGGTTTATGTAGACCCTACAATACTATATCACCAATTTTCCACTATTAGAAAGGAGCATCATGAACCATTGCCCTTGTTCAACACTAGGTTCCATAGAATGTATCATAGGCTACAAGAGCCTTACCTAGTGCCGAAAGCCATGGCCATACAGGCATATCTGAGAGCTGTTGATCCTTTGATTGGTCTGTTCTTACAAAGAACTTATCAACCTGATGAGATTGACTCACTATCTAAGATTTATCATTTGGCTATCAAATTGCAACAGCAGACAAATCTGCAACCTAGAGGGTCGGGAGTACCTTTTCCTCCAATGAATTATTAGATGCCTAATCCACCGTTATACAACAATGTCCCAGGGATGTCTTATTCCCATTATGGACCTGTATCTGAGTTGCAAGCTCCACCAACTATGCCCTTCTTTGGCAATGGCATGCATGATTCCTCACATCAATCCCCACAACAACAACTTCAACATCAACCTCAAAATCAATTGCAACAAGGGGGAGAACCAACCCATGTCCATTCCCTAGCCATGGTTCAAAATGTGCAGAATGATCAAACCATTCAACTTACAAGCGAAGTAGAGACTCTCAAAAAGACTCTCTCTCAGATGTCAAATGACATGGCACAGCTCAGACAAGACCCTGCCAATAATCAAAACCAGCATTACAACAATCAAGGAGGTTACAACTATCAGGGCACTTACTCTAATCAGAACAACAATAGGAACTTCCAGAATCAAAATTCCTCAAATCAGAATTATCAAAATCAAAACAAAGGATACAATCAGAGATTCAATAACAACAACAACAATAATAGGTAGTGGAACACTGGACCTAACAATGGAGGAGTTCCCCATAATTATCAAGTAGGTGAAGAGAGATCAAATACTGCTAATGTTGCTGATTTAAATTTTATTGCAAATTGGTGTAGGTTGCATGATATAGTAGCCCATTCTGAGGTTAATTACCCAGAAATGGAGAAGATGGTGAAAATTGCACAGGCTGATGCCCATCCTCAAGCAGGAAATTCTAATCAAGCCAATGGGCCGGCCAGCACTGCCATGACTTATGAAACCATTGAAGAAAAGTATCAATTCCCTATGCAAGACGATAATGAGCCAGAAAAAGATGTCTATGATGCTCAAGCCTTCCAATCTAAAGGTGTTCATTTTCTGAGGAACCAGAATAAAGGGCCATTCACTACATCTGCACCCCCTAACAACATGGTTCCACCAAATCAGAATGCAGATAATAATCCACCTCCACCAAAGGGACCTTCTGATACTCAGAATAGAGGTAATCAACCTTCTTTTCCTAAATATCAATTTAGGAATGATTCAGAGTTTGATTTTGTTGCAAAATTGCAAAGGCAGAAGACGTCACTATCTTTCTTTGATATTATGAAGTGGTGTCTAGCTCAAAGGGAGGTGGTATTAAAAGCTTTGGAAGAAACAAATCGCTTTAAAGGGAAAGGTAAAGTGACTCCTGCAAAGGAGACAAATGCTGCTATGTATAAAGGTAAGACCAGTACCCCACCTTTCTTGTTAAGTTTGAGGATCTTTGGAAAGAATCTACACAGTTGCTTATTAGATTCTGGAGCATCAGGGAATGTCATGCCTTTTTCAATTTGTAAAAAGTTAGGATTGAGTCCTATTCCAACCAATAAAAAGGTGATTCAATTGGATAAAACCGAAGTTAATGTTGTAGGTGAGTTGAAGAACATGCATGTGCAGGTTGGATTAGACCCAAGGATCCAGACGTATATAGATATTCAAGTTGCTGACATCCCAAAAACATATGGGATGCTTTTAAGTCAAGAGCTAATGAAAAGCATAGGTGGATATCTGTCCTTGGACTTCTCACACATGTGGTTACCATGGAAAGGAGTTTCCACGCAGATAAGAATTGAAAGTGAGCCTAGGCTCAAACACATGATTACAAAGTATGATACTCCAAATGAAGTAGCATTCTTTGAGACTGAGATGGGTGTTTACAATAGGAGGAAGTCCTTACTTTCTCTGTAGTTAGTTCTGAGGATACACTATCCTTAGACCACACTGATTCGATGATTCACATCAATCAACAAGTTCTAATAAGGAAATTGCAACAAGATAGGCTGGTTCTAGGAACAAAAACTGATTTGAGTAATCTATTGCTTCCTAATTGGTGTAGAATACATTATCATAACCATTCAGAATTGACATGTCAGTCATGCATAGATATTCTAAGGCATGTAGATCTACCCAAGCAACAATCTCAAGAGGTAACTGAGACTCCCATCAATGTGTTCTCTTTCAAAGCTAAGGATGCAACTATTCTTACATGGATTAGTCTTTCTCAAGAAGAGGTTCCTTTACCAGTAGAACAGACTCAGGTCTTAGGATTTTCAGATCAAAAAGAGGAAGTGGAAGTATCTCAGTTTCATTTTAATACCCCTATTCCAGATGCTTTGCCAATGCCAAGAGAGTTAATAAAAGATGAGTTAGATCCTGACTCAGCCCAAGAAATCGCTCAAGAGGTAGTTGTTGAACAAATTAAGGAACTAGGAAAATCGTTAACTGAGTTTCCTCTCAACACGAATTCTAATAAACAACAAAAGTCCGAGCTGCCACATGTCACAAGTGAGAAAATCCCTGTAGTTTCTAAAAAGAAAGGGCTCCCAACTAAAGACCAGTTATGGACTCTTAAATTTGATGATTCTAAATCTAAAGCAGGAAGTGGAGCTGGAATTGAACTAACTAACCCGAAAGGGAAAAATTATTTTGCTTCTTACAGATTGCAGTTTGGTTGCACTAATAATGTGGCTGAATATGAGGCACTTGCAAGAGGACTTATGTTTTCTCATAAGAAGAAAGTAACTACTCTTACAGTGATGGGAGACTCTAAGGTAATTGTGAAATAGGTACGTAGCCAATACACTTGCCATAATAAAAGATTGGCTGCTTATAGGAATAGGGTCTGGAATTTAATATAATATTTTGATGCCTTTGGGATTACTCTTATTCCAAGGGAAGCAAATCAAATAGCAGATGCTCTTGCCATTACAGCAAGTACATTAGAGCCCATGTAGGATTCAAATCTGAAAAGGTTTTCTGTGGAATTGATTTCAGTCCCTGCAATTCCTAATAATGTTAGACATTTCCAAGTGTTTAATGATGATCAACATATTTTGGCCTTTTTTGGAGAGTTCTGATGTATTTCAAGGACAGATAATTGATGATGTTGATAGGGATCAAGGAGACTGGAATCCAGAAAGTGACAATCCAGAAGGGATAATGGATTTAAAGAGCAATAGCATTCCAAAAGGGATGATAGCATTGGAGAGGATATTTGATTCGGATCCACGAGCTTATCAGAGAATGCCTACAAAGGGTGAGGGAGGCAAGTCTGAATCCGTTAATGTGACTCACTCAGGGGTAGAAAGGAATATTCTTATAGGAAGGGCTTGTCCTCAGGAAATAAAGGATGAGATAATCAAAGTTTTGAAGCAGAATATTGAAGCAATTGCTTGGAGCTACGATGATTTGAAAATTTTTGATACATTTGTCATCACACATACAATTCCTCTTAAGCGAGGAGCCAAGTTGTTTCACCAAAAGCAACACCCAGTCAATGCATTAATCAATCCTCTGATCCAGAGAGAAATACAGAAGCTTTTGGCTGCAAGAATAATTTTTCCAATTAGACACTCTACCTGGGTGGCTAATCTAGTTCCTATGAGGAAGAAGAATGGGGAAATCAGGTTATGTGTGGATTTCAGAAATTTAAACAAAGCCTCTGAGAAGGACAATTATCCATTACCTTCTCTTGATGAAGTATTGCAAAAAGTTAATGGATCTCAAATGATGTCGTTCTTGGATGGATATTCAGGATATAATCAAGTATTGGTAAGTCATGAGGATAGGATGAAGACTGCTTTCACTACAAAGTGGGGCACATTTGCCTACAGGAGGATGCCATTTGGTCTAATTAATGTTGGTGCTACTTTTCAAAGAGCGATGGATGTAGCATTTAAAGACCTGATAGGAAAGTGTATAATCATCTATGTTGATGATCTGACCATCTTCTCTAAGAGTAGAGAAGATCATGTTGCTGATTTAGAGAAAGTACTAAAGAAATGTATCAGTTATGGTGTTTCTCTCAATCCAAAGAAATGTGTATTTGGAGTTTCTGAAGGGAAGCTTTTGGGTCACATTATATCAGAGGATGGGATTTCCATAGATCCTGATTGATTAAAAGCCATTTTGAAGTTGACAAGGCCAGGAAGTAAAAAGGAGATGAGATCTTTCTTTGGAAGGGTTAATTTTGTTAGGAAGTTTATAATAGGGTTTGCAGAAATTGTTAAACCACTTAATGAAATGATGAAGAAGGATGTGAAGATTGAATGGAGTGAAGAGGCTAAATCTACTTTCATGCAGATTAAACAAGCTATATCTGAGGCACCTATTTTAATAAGCCCAGATTATCTAAAACCATTTTACATTTATTCTTTTGCTTATGAACATTCATGTGTAGCAGTCTTGACACAAAGAAGAGAAGAGAATGAGGAGAGGCCTATTGCTTTTATGATCTCTCCCTTTAAGAATGCAGAGGTAAGATATTCATCAATAGAAAAATAGGCTTTTGCATTGGTGCGAGCAGTGAAAAAGTTCAGACACTACATAATCCAAAGTCAAGTGATGGCTATAGTCCTAGATCTAGCTGTAAAGTCCCTCCTGATGCAAAGTGAACTAGGAGAAAGAAGAGGGAAATGGATGGCCATTTTACAGGAATTTGACTTGGAGATTCACCCAATGAAGCTTGTAAGAGGTCAAGGTTTGTCAAAGGCGATGGCTGAAGTGGACAAAAGTATAACTTGTCAATAATACACTGTTCAGTCATTCACAAAAGATCCTTGGTATACAGGCTTAGTCTTTTTCCTCCTCAATAACAAGTGTCCAGAAGGGATGAATGCACTAAGGATGAAAAGCGCCCATTATATGCTTAAAGGAGGATCAATCTATAGGAAGAATTTCCAAGGAATCTACTTGCATTGTCTGGATCAGCAAGAAGCTAAACATGCTATAAATTTCATGGTAGGCATGGAACAGGACATGGATCTGCTGATGCGTTGGCTCATCAGATTTTAAGGTCAGGTTACTATTAGCCTTATGTGTTTAGGGATGCGCATCAACATTGTAGGACTTGTCATGTATGTCAAACTTTTGCATCAAGAGAAAGAAATCCTGCAATGCCCCTACAGCCGGTTTATGAGGTAAGGCCATTTGCCCAATGGGCACTTGATTTTGTAGGTGTGATTAATCCAAATTCTTCTGCAGGTCACAAATTCATCTTGACTGCGATGGATTATTGCACACATTGGATGGAGGCTTTGCCTTGCAAGAATAGCACCACATAAGTGGTTATTAAGTTTCTGACAGAGAACATCACAACCAGGTTTGGAGTTCCATTTGCTCTGATATGTGATAATGACCCTACTTTTTCTTCCGCTGAATTAATTTCATGGGCCTATGAGCATAAGACTGTGTTAAAATATTCTTCCAATTATTACCCTAAGGGGAATGGAGTGGCTGAGTCCACAAATAAGAATTTATTGGAAGTAATAAAAAAGTTGTTAGAAAGTAACCCTAGGGACTGGCATACCCAACTGAGATTTTCCTTATGGGCAGATCGAACCAGAATTAAAGTAGCCCTAGGTAATTCACCCTTTAAGCTAGTTTATGGCCAAGATCCAATCTTCCCCATACATTTACAAATACCTATTCTGAAATTTATGCAGGAGTTTTATAATAGGGATGATAGGATTGAGGTTAGACTGCTTAACTTATTGAACATGGAAGAAAAAAGAGATGCTGCTTTGCAGCAATTCTCTAAACATCAGGTTGTTGTCAAGCGTTGGTTTGACAAAAGAGCCAAAATGAAAGCTTTTAGAATATCAGACCTTGTGCTATTATGGGATAAGGCTAGAGAAAGGAAGGGAGACCATCAAAAATTCGATAGACTTTGGTTAGATCCCTACCAAATAGCTGAAATCTTGGGGGAGAATGCCTTTCGTTTGAGTATATTAACAGGAGAGCCTGTTCCATTACCAGTTAATGGTCAGTTTCTCAAACACTATTTTGGTGCATAGAAAGTCTGGTATTTTGAAAAAGGAACGTACTATATTTTATCATATGTAATTAAGTTTTCGTTTTAGTTTTTAGTTTTTAGTTTTAGTTTTGCTTGTTTTGTTTGTTTTGTTTTGTTTTTCTTTCTTTGTTTTGTTTGTTTGTTTTGTTTTGTCTTGTTTCATTGGGGATTCTTATTTTTCTCATCTCAAATTAGGGGGTTGTTATTCAAAGTATACTATTGGTACTAGGAGAGAAATTGGTTTAGGTATTCTCATTATAATCATTGAAAAGGATTTCATTCTAAAACTTATGTTTTATGATCATTCTAGTTTGGGTTGGAAAAGTTATTAAGCATAGAAGATGTAAATGTTAATATCTTATGAATTTTGATCAAAGATCTGTCACCAAATTAGAAAACATCTGCATGAGTAATTACCTATTTGTTTTAGAATGACTCTATCTATGTTTCAAGTGAACAATCAGATTCCAAAACTATCATGAAATCCATTGTAGTACTCAACCCATATTTTAGATTCATTGAATCTGAGTATTGAGAGATGCATAAAATAATTTCCATCCATCAAAAAAAAAAGAAGAAAGAGAAAGAAAGAAAGAAAAGAAAGCTCAATATCAAGTGGGTAACCAAGTATCTCTATCGGGGCTATGGACGTCTGTCTGGTAGTAGAGCAATGCTTTGAGAGGACTAGAGGTATCTTCGTTGGGGCTATGGACTCCTATTTGGCAGCGGAGCAATACCCAAGATTTTACTGCACGATAGTTAAAGGACTCAACTTATGTAGCTTGAAAATTAGGTATAGTTGTTTACAAGCAGAGAAAGTATATACAAAGAATGATGCACAATATAGGCACACACTCAGATTTAGAAATAACTCATGAGCACATAACATTTGAGATTCAAACTCAAGATTATCCTACAAATATCTGATCTCATTTAAGGTAAGGTGTTTATAAGCCAAGTAGTTTTTGGGTGACTAAAATTTTCTTTGGGTATTTTGAAAATAGGTAAACCATTTTCCCAGCCGAGTCGCCATTTGTTATGCCTTGCATAACCACCCCATCTTTTGACTTGGTCAAAAGGGGTCCCCCTTTTTGTTTTTGTACTTAGTTGTTTTTGAAACAAAGTTTGGAGTCTAGTTTTGCCAATACTTTGTTTTTTCTTTGGTTTCTTTGTCGGAATTGGAACCGGAGATGAATCAGGTTCTGAAAGTTCTTTTGAGGCTTGTTTTTGGTTCTATCCCGACGGTCTTTTCTTTGCCTTTGTTTTTTTTGTCTTTGGCAGACGCGGAGCCAGAGTGGGAATTGGGATGGTTGTTATCGAAATTTGCAAAATCAAATTCAATTCCGATCCCGCCTCCGCTACTTTTTAATGTTTGTTTTGTCTCGATTTTTGTGTTTTGTTTTATTAGGTTGGTCTTTTACTTAAATTTTTGTTTTTTGTTTTTGTTTTGTTTTTAGTTGTCGGACGCGGAGCCGGAATGGGAATAAGGTTTGGAAATTTTATGATTTTAAGATCCTGTTTCCATTTTAGTTCCACCCCCGCCAATTTTTGTCGTTGACTTTTTGACTGAGGTTGCACTGCAGACCAGTGTTCATTCTCTTACAGTTCTGACTCCGCCTTTACTATGTTATAATGCATTAATGGTGGTTTCGGTGTAGGTAGAAATTCACATATTTTTCTTTATTAAGGGTTAAAGCCGATCATTATTGTTATTATTACAAGTCTGAGAGCGCGAAGAGCAATAGCAGAGTTCGAGCAAATTGATCGAGATAGAGAAGGGATATTGTGTGCGAATTGTTTTATAAAGTTGGCTTGGCTTTGTTTGCATTTGAGGTAGGTCTTTTATTTTTGTTGTTTATTGTTTATTTGTAGTTGTGTTCATTGTGTTTTTGCTTTGTATCTACTCGCGTGTTCAATCATTGTGTTTTAAAGCAATTTTATGATCATCGATGTGATTGAATGAGCAGGTTCTTGTTTCGGCTTGTTTGTTTTGCTTTAAATCTTTGTTGTCTTGTTTTATCATGTCGTTTCTTTCTATTCTAGGGCACCGTCGCTTTCACATCTTAATCATGATTGCGTCATGTCATTTTCGATTTGCAATAGATTAGATTAGATTAAATCTTTTTAATGGCGTGAGTTAGATTAAGAATTTACAGTGAGGTAGATTAGAGATTTTACAGTGAGTTAGCGTAGAATAGATTTATTGTTTAAATTAGGGTTTCATCATTTGGTAGAATCACAGGGTTTTAAACCCATGCCCTAGTTTTATTAGGTTTGTTAGATTAGGGTTTCGTTGGTCTCTGTAATTACTTTAAATAAGATTTAAATAAATGGCCCTAAAATGCAATTGTTCCCCACGGTCATATGAGGGTAGAGTTTTTAGGCTCCTTTGCCATTTTATAGCGACCTAGGTTTAATCATGAAGTTATGTTGAAAATGAATAAATTTGATGATGTCATGATTAGTATAGGCGGAGGCGAGATTGGAATGGATTATGGACATAAGAGTTTTGTTTTACAAAGGTTATCGATTCCATTTTTTATTCTGTTTTCGATTCCAAGTTCTAAAAGGTTTCCTTGAAGTATAGGATAAATTGGTGGAGGCGGGATCAGAACTGATCTTGAACTTAAGAATTTTTTTTGCGAAGGTTATTAGTTCTATTTTCATCCCATGTCCGGCTCCGCATATAGTGGGAAAGTCTTTTGTCAAAGTAATGATAACCAAATCGGAGGCGGAGGCAGAATGGAAATAGAATATGAAAAAAGGAGAATTCAAAGAAAATCAAATCTGAATTTTGTTCTGATCCCGGTTCTGATAACCTCCTCGACTCCGACTCCGAGCCCGTTTGTTATTAGGTGAAGTTCCTATATCGGTTTTTGCTCCGAGACCGCTAGTTTTGTAAAAGAGATTCTTTTGTGCTTCTGTCTAGTTCCAACTCCGAGGTATGTGTGACAAGTATGTTTTAAAAGCATGTTTTATGATGATTTATCTAAAGGTCTAATTAGAGGTTTTCTTGTAGGAGATTCGAGAGATGTCAGGAGCGTCAGGAGAGGCTGCTTGAAGGAATTAACCGGCTGGAACATCAAAAACAACAACGAAAATCAAGAAGGTGAGACCAGAACAACTACCTTCTACATTGAGGTATGATCATAGGAATCCGGTGGTGAAGGTGAGCAAGGTGGAATTAGACTGGTAAGATATCACAGATACTAATCTGGGCCAGTATAACTTTGAAGAATTACATGAAGAGACCTTTGCAGAAAGAGTAAACTTGACAGGGAGAGCACAAAGGATTGTTGACTCCGGTCTTGCACATATCACCGTGTTTCCTTTATCAGTTCAGTGTCCGGAGTTGATATTGACAGTGGCCAGTACTTATAATCAAGCTACAAGATTATGCATAGATTCACAGAATAATGTGATTATAGATCTTACTCCACAGATGTTCCAAAGCATATTTAATGTTCCTGGTCCCAAGAATTTGGTGCAGCTAACTGAGGCAGAAGCATTGGAGAAATACAATAAGCATAAAGACTCCAATAAGTCTCATTTAAACAAAGTATGGTTAAGCACCGAGAAGAAGTCTTTAAGCAAGCTGGGAGACCAGCCAAAGAGGGCAGATTTCAAGAAGGAGATATCTGATTTGATATTGATGCTGTCCAGAGTGTTTGGAAAGAGGGATGCCTTCCATTTCAAGGAATGTATGTTTCATTTTATTTAGGTAATATTTCAGGATGATTACCAGTTTGATTGGTCAATAATTGTTTCTAATGCTATACATGATCAGCTTACAAGGGTTAGACAGACCAAATCTTTCTTCATGACTTCATATGTGGTCTATGTTGCAACAAGATTGGGGATTTTTCTAGGATTAAACAGAGTAGGTATAATGGGAGTCTTGGATGGACAAAGGAAGGAATGGGAACACTATGATCAATTATCTCTTCAGGTTGCTGAGACTCACTTCAGGAGAGTCGATGATGTCTTTTTATATGTGGTCATCAATCAGTTGAGTGGAGATGCAAGATACAGGTTAAGTCAAGAAGCTATGGCATTCATTTCTGAATGGGGAAGTTGGTACATCCAATACCCTAAATTTACATACTTCAGATTGTTTAGTTTTGAGGGTCATCCCCATTTACTTCCAAGATGTTGTAGTAATAGAATAGTGCTTATGGAATTTGTATATCAAGCCATTGGAGTTAATGCTAGGTTTGGGATGAAGCACAAGACAGGATGCCATAAATTTCCCATGAAGTTGGGGGAATATGGCTGTCAACACTTGAAGGGAGGAAAGGTGGTTTGTAATGAGTTGATAAAATTGAAATTGGGATTGTATACAGCTCATAAGTATTTTGATCCAAAGAAGAAGATGTATGCTTTATTACCTTCGGTGTTTACTAGACATTTTAATTTGTTAGAGGATTTTTGGTGTGATCGGCAGGATGAGTATGACTTGAGGAAGAAGAATTATGAGAGATTATCAGTTTCACTCATGTCAGAACTTGGTATTAAAGAAAATATTCCTAACACTTTGGTGGATGATGGAATTGTATTAGATCCCTCATATGAAGCTTTGAATATTGGCACTAAAAGCTTAGATCCAATAGACTGGAATGAGGAAGAAACAATTGATATTAAGAAAATTGGAAGAACAGTCTTGGATAGAAGTGTGCAATGGTTGATGATTTGGTGCAGGTTAGAGGTAAGGCAGAGATGGTTGACAAATGGATAGACAAAGTGAACTGGGAGGTAGGTGAGGTTTTGGAAAAAGGGTTTGAAACTTACAAAGAAGCAGAAGGAGTAATAAAAGAGATGCATCAATACATTGAGGCATCCAAAAAACTGGAAGAAGAGTATAAGGAGTATATTGAAAAGTTAGAGAAGATAAATACATTGCCACTAACTACGCTTGTAGAAGAATCTATACTCGAAGATGATAACAAAGATTTTGTAGAAAAGACTTCTCGTATACTTAAGTTTAGGACTGGCTTTTTGAGCAAGCATAAGGATGAGATTCAAGAAGCAGATAATAATTTAACTGAGCAGTTGGAAGAATTGGAAGCAGTTATGGCCATAATTGTAGATGTGAATGTAATGACTAAAGATGGAATGCCATTGAGTCAAGTTAGAGAGAAATAGAATGAAAGATTCCAAGGACTCATGCATGAGAAAGATGATGGAGGAGACTTAGTGATAGATCGGCTTGTAGAGGTCAAAGAAGAAATAATAGTTGCAGGGAGAGAGTTGATCAAGGTAAAAAGTATGAAAGAGTTTGCTGCAATTGAGTTGGATCGCATCAAATTTGAAGATGATTGGATTGATGGGCCAGATATGGATATGCTACAACAAGTCTTCACTAGTTATGATGAGTTCATAGCGGATCCAGCTTCACATGCATAAAATCTTGCATGCATTATGTTCTTCTTCCTTGCATGTCACATGATGATCTTCTTCCTTGCATGTTGCATGCATGCAGCACTGATAGTCTTAAGGGCGCATGACTTCTTTTCTTCTGTTTCTATCTTCTATTGTTAGATCAAACTGAATGTATAATGTAAGAACTCAAGATCAAAGTTGATCTGAGTTTCCAAGAAAGTTGATTGTTCCTAAAAAGGTGGAAAGCCTAAGATAGAAGTGAAGTTCGAACTTCTTTTGTATATCTATAAATACCAGATGGGTATCACATTGTAAGGGTTGGCTAATTGAGAATTGGATTGGCTTACCTAGTGCTAGGAGATAGAATTTTAGAGAGTTTTGCAGAGATACATTGTACTAGATCTTTTGACAGTTAATAGAATTGTAGGTTTATGAAATATGGAGTTTACATTGAATTGTGTTGTTTGATAAGGTTAATGAGTTATAATCCACCTGAATGCCAGTGATTGTGCTGAAGCATGATAGTTTCTTATGTGATGAAAGTCATTAGAAGAAACCAGGTTTAAAGATTATCTTGTTAAATTGTCATTGAATTAAAGTTATTGAAGTCTGTTGATCTATAGTTTTGATGATGAATGAATGTGTGTTGTTTTGAAATCTTGGAAATACTTGTGATATGCGAATAGTGGAATTGAATTAAGCACCTAAGATGTGTACCATGGTACAGTTATACTGTGGGTTGTGTCATGCTATGGTTTTTGTGATCATTTGAGAAAACATTCATTGTCAAAAGTATATGTCTGGATATTAGATAAATTTAATTCATACTTGCGGATTTACCCCTTTGATCTATCTTTTTCTTTTATTTAAAACCCATTGATTTATAGGAACTATTTTGATAAAAAGAGTCAGCTTGAATCCTTTGTTACCAGCACAGGCCCCTTGAATATTACAATTGCATGAACCAATTGAGTGACATCAAGCAGTTGAGAACCAACTACCAGGACCTTGGGAGTTAGGCCACTATATGTAGTCTTTCTTTTTCAGGATAAATAGAGTAGAAATATTTTGTTTTAATGTTGTTTGTGTCATTTTAACCATCAACACTACCCTCAACCCTAAACCCTTAAAAATTCTACCCTCAACCCTCTACTCTCTACCCTCTACCCTCTACCCTCTACCATCTACCCTATACCCTCAACCCAATACCCTAAACCATCAATCCTATACTCTCAATTCTCAACCATCTATCCTATACATTAGATCCTCAACCCTCATATATCTCTATCCCTCTCTCCTATTCTCTCCTCTCTATCTCACTTATCCCTCCATCTCTCCCTCCATCCTTCCCTCCCTCTCTACCTTAATCCCTCAACCCTATATCCTCAACCCTTAAACCCTTAAACACTCAACCCTCACCCCAATACCCTCTACCCTAAACCCAATAACCTCTACCATTAACCCTATACCCAACCCTTAAACCCTTAAACCCAAGTAAACTCTATACCCTAATCCCTCAATCCTCAACCCTTAATCCCTTGACCCTTAAACCCTCTACCCTCTACCATCAACCCTCAACCCTCAACCCTCAACCCTTAAACCCTCTACCCTCTACCCTATAAATTAAACCCTCAACCCTCAATTTTCAACCCTTGACCCTTAATACCTCAACCCTAGGTAGGTAGGGGAACATAGGTGAGATGCATAGTGATGAAGGGAGAGGTAGGTAAAAAAAGGGATAGGGGAGATAAATATATGTAGAGAGGGTAGGAGATGTAGAGAGGAGAGATAGAGAGAATTAGAGAGGGGAGGGAGGGACAAGTAGGGATGAGATAGAGGTGTGTGTGTGTGTGTGTGTGTGTGTGTGTGTGTGTGTGTGTGAGAGAGAGAGAGAGGATACACGATTGAGATATAGAGTGATGGAGGGAGAAGTGGGTAAAGAGAGGGAGAGGGGAGATAAAGATAAATATAGAGGGAAGGAGATGCAGAGAGAGATGATAGATAGA
Organism: Sequoiadendron giganteum; assembly: GCA_007115665.2. Lineage (NCBI taxonomy): Eukaryota > Viridiplantae > Streptophyta > Pinopsida > Cupressales > Cupressaceae > Sequoiadendron > Sequoiadendron giganteum. The sequence continues at coordinate 327,998,653 of CM021103.1, read as the reverse complement.
GAGAAGTGGAGAGTGGAGGGATGGTGGGAGAGGAAAGGAGGAGATAGAGGTGAGTGTGTGTGAGAGGGAGAGAGAGTTAGAGGAGAGAAAATGAGGGGACAGAGGAAGGGGGAGACAGAGAAATAGATTAGAGAGGGAAGGGGGGAGAGATATAGAGTAGAGAGGGAAGGAGAGAGTAAGAGTCAAAGATGGGTGAGGGAGAGAGTGGTAGGTAGTGGAGTGAGAGGTAGGTAGAGAGGGAAGAAGAGAGGGATGGATAGGAGGGAGATAGGGAAGGAGGGAGAGTGAGATGGAGAGAGTGGTGAGATAGAGAGTAGAGAGGTAAGGAGAGAATGAGAAATAGAGATAAAGAGAGAGAGGGAGGTTGGAGGGAGGGAGAGGAAGAAATGGATAAGTGAGACATAGAGCTCGGTAATGAGGGAAAGTGGGATAGAGAGAGAATGGTGATTTAGAGAGGAGGGAGTGAGAGGGAAGGAGGGAAGTTGGGAGAGAGGGAATGGTGATTTAGAGAGGAGGGAGTGAGAGGGAAGGAGGGAAGCTGGGAGAGAGGGAATGGTGATTTAGAGAGGAGGGAGTGAGAGGGAAGGAGGGAAGTTGGGAGAGAGGGAATGGTGATTTAGAGAGGAGGGGGTCATAGGTAGAGATAGAGATAATGGTGAGATAGAGAGGAGAGAGTGAGAGAGAAAGAGAGGGATGGAGAGACACAGAGAGAGGTAGGTAGAGGAAGGGAGAGGAGAGATAGAGAGTAGAGAGGGAAAGAGGTAGGGAAGGAGGCATAAGTGAGATAGAGAGGGATGGAGAGAGATATTGATGGAGGGAGAGGTATGTATAGAGAGGAAAAGCGAGAGGAGAGATAAAGATTAGAGAGGTAGGGAGATAAAGGTGTGTGTGTGAGTGAGAGAGAGAGAATGGTGAGATAGAGAAAAAGATTGATTGAGAGAGAAAGAGGGGGAGGGAGGGAGGGCACAGGAGAGATTGGGAGGAGATGTGCACATGGAGGGAGGCTTGCACGAGAGGAGGAGAGAGATAGAGAGAAGCAGAGAGGAAGATGAGGAGGAGCAAGCAGCAAGGAGGTTCAGAGAGAGATAGAGAGAGTGAGATAGAGAGGGGAGAGAGAGGGAGGGAGAGAGAATTATGAGATAGAGAGGAGAGAGTTAGAGATAAAGTGGGGGAAGAGAGGGATAAAGAGTGAGAGAGAGATGTAGGTGGAGGGAGGGAGAGGAGAGATAGAGAGTAGAGATGGAAAGAGGTAGGGAGGGAGAAATAAGTGAGATAAAAAGTGATGGAGGGAGAGGTAGAAAAAAAAAAAGAGAACTCACACTTTTTCACTCATTGCAAAATTCATTCCATTAGGCACTCGCCAAATGGTAAAGCCATTTGGAGAGCACCAAATTTGGCGAGCGCAATATGGGCTCTTACGGGTTTTTTTTACAATTTGGCATCAAAATTGTGTCACAGATTGGTGCACTTAACCACCCATGGGTTATAACATCAAGGAATAGGTTTACACTATGAACCAACAAGTGTGGCTCTCATATATGGGGGAGTAGGCCACGGTCAATGTCCATAAGAGGATTACAACCACACGACATAGATCGTTTATCAGGATTAGGGACAATGCCTTGAGCGCATAATTTTCCAATGGGAGAACATGTGCCTCTCAACCCCTATCTACACTAGCTGGCATCGCACTCCCATAAGTGGGGGAACCAAACACTAGGGATACATATTTAACATACAAATAAGACTAACACAAAGGAATGCATCATATTCCATTTAATAGATACACATCAACACATTCCATGCTTACTCCTTTTCCACAACCGATCAACTACACAAAATAATCACGAAGGGTACACATAGGGGATCATACTAGACATCCACCACCCTTACCCCAATTCAGATACACTGTATCTTGTACTTGGGGCACATCACATATATTGGTTTCTACATGACTAATCGCATAAGTGACAAGAATTCTATCACTACATTCCATATGAGTGAAAGATGTGCAACATACTCTTACTTTTACCACTTGGTCTATCCACAAAAATTGTCACAACACACAACATATGCACCATTACGGGGTATTCTCGTTCACTATGGATACAAAACAATTCATTACCCATTTCCATCTTTTTAAGATACAAAACCATTACCTTTCATGTAATTAAACCACAAAATATTCTATTCTACCAAATGACATACAAAATCATGAAAAAACATCTTTCCTTCATATTTATGAGATAACTTCACGCAAACATTCACTCAACTAGTTTCAAGGCAACATTCACTATTTGGAAGCACTTCATTTATCCACACCCAAGAAAGGAATTTCATTTTTAAATCACTCCCAAATACATAAACAAGGAGCTCATAACCCAATCATGGTTAAATCACTACTTTTCTATCCAATTTTATGGAACACACTATATAATTCCTTTAATAAGCATTACTATCTCACTTTCATTTTCCTACATAAAGTTTATGAATCTAGCATCATTTATTTCACAATATTTTATGTCATTCACATCGAGGTATGTAATAATCAATCAAAGCTAGCATCGGTTACCAGAGGATAAGGGAAGAAAAGATGTCAGAGGGTCATTTCAAACATTAGTCACAACAAGGAGATAAGCACACAAGGGAGCTTCACACAAGCAACACCACTAGTGCCACAACACTAACCAAAGATCCCAACACTGCAACCACACTTCGATGCCAAATGTAATTCCCTAAATTTAACACTAATAAAAAAAAATAAGGAAAAACCCCAACTATCAAATTCCGTTCACTTATGCTTGCAAAACTCTCAAAGTTTGCTACCAAAGCAGGCACTATAAAAAGGAAAATAACTTTCGACCAAACATAAACTATAATTCTTGTAGTTAGGTAACTAAATTTCATACACCATCATGGTCAATTCAAGAGGAGGTGTGGAATCAACATCATCGAGGTACACTTATATAGTTCAACCAACCCAAAGTTAAACTGAAGCATTATATAGGTCACATGCCAACAATAACATATATATATATATCAGTAGTAAACTCAAAAATAATAAGAGAAAAAATCCTAGGGCTAGACCTAGTCCTCAGGGGCTCGTCTCGAACAACCTTGCCTATGTATATATTTCATAGAGGCATCGTAGTTCGAACAACTTGAGTTCTCCCAACTCATTTGACTCACCTTCACATGGTAAAACCTCAAGTTTCAAGGTAACTACCTCAGTCACAATCTTACACCCTAAAACTAAAATAGGCTAACTCAATCCACTACTTAGAGGTATCATGTGCTTTATATGAATTAAAACTAAAGGGGGTGGGTATGCAACCCTTTCTAGGGTCCATAACCCTAGACAGTTTCTCGATCGGCTACCACCCACATAGCTGAAGCCGGGGGTCAAAAACCTCATCAAGGGTATACTAGAAAATTTTAGGACAAGGAATTGCATTCCCTTAATTATACAAACAAAATCATAAGGCATATTAGGATACTAAGAAATAAATCTATTAAGCATTAGTAAGATAGATAATCCACCCATTTTGCATATTGATGCGCCAATAATACAAATAACCCAGTCATTATATTCTAATACAATTAGCTTGGAAAAACTAGTGAGCAACGAGGGGTTGTTTCAATGATATACATTTTGGTCTTACATCTCTAGTGATTAAAGAATTAGGGATAAATTTTACAAATGCATATTCCTTCAGAACAAATTAACTTCTATTAGTAATCAAATCATTACCTATGTCTACCAAAACAAGAATCAAAAATTTTCTTAAACAAACTAATTGTTAGAACTTAATAACCATTAATACAATATCATAAGTTTGCATGTTATGTAGAATACCTCCTACCTATCATCTTATATCAAACATCATGACTAATTAAATAAATAAAGCATTTTAGATAAATAGATGAATATTTACATAAACTCCTCTTTTATTTATTTATTATTCCATTATTTTGAACTAAAATAAAATAACTAAAAATAATTACATGTAGTTTATAAAGCAACTAAATTTTATTTCATTCAAAATACTTCACAAAACTCTAAATATTATTTAAAGCTAGAGAATATTTTTATCTTTTAGCACATTCATATTTTAAATTAATAAAGAACCTTTTAAAGGAATGGAGATATATTCCCCTTTCCTTTATTTAAAGAACCATGAAATCAAGGGATTCACATCGAATCAGGACAAGATGTACCTAAAACATACCAATGAGTTTTCAACAGAATTCTAACATTAATATATCACTTGTAGCAAAAGAAATCTGAATTAATATATTACTTGCAACATTGTTATTTATCATGAATGAAAAATTACCGCTTGAAGAAAGGAAAATTCAAATTGTGGCATTGGAATATACTTGCATAAAAAAAAATTTGGGATGAACTTATATGGACTAAAACAAACCTAAAACTTCCTTAAAATCAACAAAAGGAAGCATGTCGATTCATTACAAAAATCAGAATTACAACACCTAAATCCTCTAGCCATAGAGAAAGGATGATTTTAAAGCATTAAAACAGCAATAAAGTGTTGTTAGAGTACTCCTAAAACAAAAACTAGTTAAAACTAAGAACTATTAATAGATTCCTAGAAAAAAAGAATACCAACAGCTGGAAAAGACATTTTAAATCAGCAACAACATATCTGGGCCGAAATGTTGGCTGAAATGTTGCTGCATGTCAGGTCTATCATAAAATTTCAGCAATGTTTATTTTTTTGTTTTAAACCTCATTTTATTTCACAAATTATGGCTACCTGTAACTGACATGCATGATTACTTGCAGCATCATGTAGACACTCCAAGCATCACTTATCCAACAGTTAAGTTTTTTTTATTTTTTTTATTAGCCTACAATCATTTGTACACACTAAACCTCTCCAGTTTGTTGCAGCCTCTAGGAAATACTTGCACAATATTGAGAAAGGTAGAGTTGTGAAGTTATGCCAAAAATATCACAATATAGCTTGAGATTCCATTCACATCAAGCTATTGAGTTCATTTGATGATTTGTATTCCATTGACATTGGATTCAACAAAGCTATGGACATAAAATGATAAAACATCCACTCTTTTATGACTTAGAACTTACAACCTCCACAACGTTCATTCTATTGACTCTGCCTACATAACTAACAATATGCATTAATAATAATAATAATAAAAAGTGAAAAAGAGAGAACAGAAAGATAAATCACCAAAATAATGAACAATTTTTATATCTTGTTTCTCCAAAACCATGGATAACTGAATTCCTTTTTAGTTTTCTCAAACTGTTGTATCTCTAATAATTAGAGAGTAATTACTCTTATCCATTCTGAGATGAAGCTGATAATAATTCCCAAATTTATAAAGTTGTGAACTTTACTTTATTCAAATATTTTTCTATAGGTATATTTTTATCTGTTCATATATGATGTTTCAATGCAAATTGATAATAAATTATAATTTATAACTACAATTTTTCCTAATTAATTGTTTCCAATGCACAAAAATATCTCTGAAGGATAAGAAAAAACTAGATTTGTTGAAAAGGCTTTAGTAACACTCAAGAAAATGCGATTTGCAGGCAAAAAGCTGGATTCCACAACTTTTTCTACCGCCCCCCTGCTACCTAGAATAAAAAGAGAGCTTGGAAATGGGTATGCACATCCATCAAAGATAACAGAAGGTGGATTTATGTCAGATGTTAAATTTGGAAATACTCTAGTAGAAATGTATGCAAAATGTGGAGGCACGACAAGGCATGTGAACTTTTAGTAGAATTTCCTCAAAGAAATATGAGTTTCATGGAATGTTTTTGATAAAAGGGTAAAATGGGTTTTACAGGGACCCGAAACAACAAAGTTTACAAGATAGAGAAAAGACCACCAATGGTCCACCAAAAAAATATAGTTGCCCAGCAAAAAACAGCAGCAAGCAAACAAAAAAGACCAGGAGGGTCAGAAAGAAAAGGACAGCAGAAGAACACAGGAAAACTACAGAGACCGAAGGACAATTTTAGTTTCTGCCTCCAAAGCCTGCATATCAATAACCCCCTTTTTGAAAGTTTGCACCATTTTCGAGGTTAAGGGGGCCTTTCGCTTCAAATTAGCACGGGTTCTTCTAGAAATACCTCCATCAGTTTCCTGGCTTTTTTCTTCAGTGTCTTCAAGATCAACCACCAAGGAACCCTGCTGGGCTTTATCCAGTTTTTTAGTCATAGCGTTGATTATTATTGCATTATGTCTTGCTATTCTATTGTTCTGTTCTGCAATGGTTCTAATGTTAGTCCTTAAGCCCTCAACATCATTATCTATAATCGTGTTGCTTTGGACCGCATCTTTCTTGTCCAAATCTGCAATCTTGACTCCCATTTCCTCTATTTTGCTTTGCAGAGCCCAGTTTTTTATTTTAAGCTTGTTAATTTCGGAGAAAGTCCATTCCAGGATTTTAGAGTGAGATTCAAATTGGTTTTAGCCATATTAAGAAAATATAGGGATGGCTCTTTACCAGTATTAATAGGGGAATTGTCGCATTCTGTAAGTCAGGGGCAGGGCTCACACAACGCTCAGAAGTATAGGTAGCAGCTTCCTCTGGCTCAGAAGAATCTTCAGAGTAAGAGACAAGGCTTTTAGCCTAGGTGGACTTGCCAGCAGGGCTGTTCTTAGGAGGGAGACAGATGGGCTTAAGTGCATCCCGGATTTTACTCGGGTTCCTGGAAGGGCCAACAAGCAGACTAGGGTCTTTAGGTCCAGGTTTAGGCTAGGCATATAATCCGAACCACTGGGCTAGTATCCTCACTGTCAACTTAAGGGTTGGCTTCCGAGGTAGCAGGGGCATGCTCATGCAGATACTCAACAATGAGCCTAATTAAACCAGTATGGAGGATAGGGAATCTTTTGGGATTCTTTTTGTTATCTTCCAAACTTTTCTTTAGAGAGCAAAAGAGATAGTAAGGGATAGAAACCCTAACCTTATGGCGGAAGTGGTTGAGGAGGGCGAAGTGGTACCTGTAGAATTTTGTGAAGCATCCATCCACCATGATGTATTCCATAATGGCCCAAAGCACCTTTCTCCATATAGACTTGATGGAATCAACATCAAAATAGTTGTTCACAATTTTAACCAGGTTTTGCTTTTCCATATCATTTTTTGGGAATCTGACAACAGCTTCATTAGAGTAAGCACTGTCCCTGAAAAACTTCTTACCATCCGTGGGTAATCCCATGACTTTGGCAATTAAATCTTCGTTGAGCTCAACATTACTGCCGAACAGCGTCAAATTTCCATCATGCCAGTTCTTGGCAAAGAGCTTCGTAGCCTCCATATCAGGACCATGAAGCTTCTCCAGAAAGGGTAACAGACCTCTACTTTTTATCTTGTTCCATGCATTTGCATTTTTCATGTGGATATCGTAGTTGTCTGGCTCAGTTCACTTTCTGTCCCCACCCATATTGGCCGACACAAAGAGGAAGAACCAAACATAGTCCTTTCTAAAAATGGCCCCGCCAAATCTAAACACCCGCAAAGCATGCGGGGTAAACTTACAAGTTACTCCACCGGGCACATTCCCATACCATCTAATGATTGTGATGTGAGATATCTGACCTGGCCTCATTAAGGGGAAAACACGATGATTTACCATGTGATTTATCATAGTTTAATAGGGCACAAACTTCAACATTTAGATCGCTAATATTTAGCCAAGTACACAAATCTTCACGCTTGACTCCTTCATTAGCAAAAAAATCTGCAACAACATTGGCTTCTCTGTAGGCGTGTGTTATTTTAACTTTTTCAAACCTGTCCAATTTCAGTTTAGCTTCATCAATCCAAGATTTGATGGTCCACGAGGGAGGAGACATGCCACGGAGGTAGTCAATTATGTTTTTGGAGTCTCCTTCCAACCATAAATTTTTTATATTAAGGCTTTGGGCTAAGTTTATAATATTGTATGCACCAGCCGCCTCCGCTAAATGATTGGTTTGAGAGCCAAGAGGAGAGGTCGTCGCACCCATGAAATTTCCATAGGTATCCCTTATAACTCCACCATAGCCCGCCACCCCTGAATTTCCTTTAGCCGCACCATCAAAGTTAGCTTTGATCCACCCATCGGGCGGAAAATTCTAGCAAACTCCCGCTCTATCCTTTTTAACCTTCATAGTGAAACTAGATAGAATGGGGAGTATGTTCTAGTCCTTAGCAATGCCAAAGTCATAGTTCGAAAACTTAGCATTGGGGATCTTCCTATCCTTCTGGGCCACAACACTGAGATTTTTCTTTAGATTTCTAACAATATTATCAAAGACTTGATCCACAGGGGCTTCTTTGTCCCTAAAAATTCTATTGTTGCATTCTTTCCAGATGCCCTAGGCAATATGAGGGAAAGAAAGCTCCCAAAAAAATCGAAGTAAAGGGTTCCTTGTCGGTGCTTTCCATTGGACGAAGAATTCTTCAATGAGCAGAAGAAAGACCTAGGAGAGATTCCATAATATGTTAAACTTATCCCAAATAGAAGCATCAAAAGAGTAATGAAGGAATAAATGATTACCTGACTCAGCATCCATCTTACAAAGACAACATCTATTGGGAATTTGAAATCCCTGTTTATATAGATTGTTAGTCGTTAGCAGCTTATTTTGAAGTAAGATCCAAAAAAAGATGTTAATTTTAGGTATCAGATTATTGCACCAGGCTTTAGACCAAAAGGGAGGATAATCCAGAGAGGATGTGAGCTTAGCAAAGGCAGAATACACCAAAAAATTACCTAAAGGATTGTCAAACCAGACCGCACGGTCTTCCAACTGCTCCAAACTAAGTTTAACAGCCAACAGGGAGATCTGGATCGGGGCCAGAGCCTGACTCACTCTGTATAAGTCCACCCATATACCATTCTCACTGTAATCTTTCACAAAAGTACCAAACCTAGCCTTAAAGATCTCAGCC